>PVKS010040026.1:0-16881 GCA_004027875.1 Aplodontia rufa | reverse complement strand
GATGGGGGAACCATTCCAGAAGCCGATGTTATTCCTACACTAGATACCCATTTAACACATGAGTTCTTCTGGGGGAAACTGCATTAGATGAAACCCACAGTAGCTTATCTATGTGTTAGCATTACCCCTGGTTATCAAAGTTTATACACAATGATTGCTACAGTTTTGACAATGTTTCCCCCTTATCTGTATCCTGTATAGCAATATACTTCTAATAAATGTAAAAAAAAAAAAAAAAAGAAAGCTAGTAGATGTATATTTGTCAAATTCAGCTAGTTTTATAAAATTGTGCCCCTCCCCCCAATTTTATAAACAATTAGTTACGTTTTTAGAATCTCTGTGTTGGTCAAGTTTGGAGATTATCGATTGATGCAAAATGGTATTAAAAGGGAGCAGCACTTTTTCTTCAATCACAGAGGCCTGTTCATTGGGAGGGGTAGAAGTAGTTGCATTATTTTTGTGAACAGTAACAGCATAGAGCACAGGCACAGTATGTAAAAGCTTAGTTGCTCTTATTTTACTTGATGAAAATGACCTGCTGCTCCAAACTATTTCTGTTCTACTGCCTAGATTTGGTTTAGCTATGACATGAGTAGTGGGGAAATCATTTTGGGTTAACAGAGATATGTTGTTAAAATATAAAATGCAAACATCCCTTGGGGAATTTTAGTGCCTTAGAGAACCCTCAGTTTGGTTATTACTCTTGTTTTGTTTTTGCTATAGTTTTTTTTTTAAAGAAGGGAAGGAACAAGAGAGAGAATCAATCTTATTTTTTTTTTCATCTGGCCTTCGTTTCTTGGTTACTTAGCCTTAGCTGTGCATATGTGGTGCTGGGGTTCAAACCCAGGTCCTCGTGCATGCCAGGCAAGTACTCTAACTGCTGAGCCACTGCTCCAGCCCCCTGGTTATCCCTTTTATACACTTAACCAAGATAAATTCTGATTAAATAAACTTGGAACTTGATGTGGAGTAAGGCCTAGGGTAGGACATCACAGGTCTTCAACATGGGGGAAGAAACAGCAGACCAAGGAGGAGGACTGGGGACATGGAGCCTAACCAACCCTCCACTTTTTCTTTTGATGTAGTTCTGAACTGTGATAACGGAGCATTGAGGTGGTGTTTTGTTTTACTTTTTGACAAAGAGGTTAACATATGTCCTTTCAACTGCCGAGAGGAAAAATATTGTAAATGTTGGTAGAGTGACAGAAAAGGCTAAAGTGAGATAAATCAGCTATGCATATTATGAAGTAAGAGTTCTGATTTTATCTGCTCTCTAAATGCATAGAAATGAAGTTATTCTTGAGATATTGGAAATACAAAGAAACATCAACGGTGCCATATCATGAGCAATCTACCACCATAACTCTAATAATCAATTCCGTCCTCACCTCGGCTTTCCCCCAGCAACTCAACACTCTTGAGGCTCTGGCTTTATGTTCTGACTGGCACTGTTCAACAAGAATACAATGTGAGCTATATGCAAAATTTTCACTTTTTTAGTGGCCACATTACAAAAAGTGAAAATGAACTTTAAAAATGTTATTAACCTAAATTGTCCAAAATATTATTTAGCTAGTGACAAATGATAAATGAGATATTTTACATTTCTTTTTATACTAAGCCTTTGAAATTATGCTTATTATATTTTATATCTGCAGAACAACTCAGTTTGAACTAAAGACATTTCAGTTACTCAACAGCCACAAGTGGTCCAGTGACTGAAAGAATGGACAGTAAAGCTATAGATGGAAAATAAGGAAAAGGGACACTCATGACAATTGCTGGGTGCAGTGGCACATGCCTATAATGCAGGCAGAGAGGGAGGCTGAAGCAGGGTGATCACAAGTTCAAAGTCAGCCTCAGCAACTTAGCAAGACCCTGTCTCAAAATAAAAAATGGCATGGCTGCAGATGTTGCTCAGTGGTTAAGCATCTCTGGGCTCAGTCCTTGATACCTGATACCTGATACAAAAAAAAAAAAAAATTCATGACAATGTTTTTTCCTGTACTGAGTATTGACCCCATGGCCTCACGTGTGCTAGGCAAGCTCTCCACCACTAAGCTACATGTCCAGCCCTCATGACAATTTAACTGGCCGTAGATAGCACTGTTATCAATTAAATAAGGCTTGGACTATAAGATCATTCATTTATTGTTCACTTACTAATGGTGTTGGGGATAGGTATGCTGCTGTGTTTGTTCAGAAGATTAAAATTGGCACTGAAGACCCAGGTTCTTTCCAGCTTTTAACTTCTAGGTCTTCATCAGCATACTGGCTTTTTATGCTTGTCATCTCGTGGTCATGAGATACCTGTCATAGCTCCCAGTATCAAGCCCTAATATCCAGAATGGGAAAGAACATAAGCCCTTTCTTCTTAAGTCTCTTTTTATTTGGGAAGAAATGGATTTCTCCCAGCAGGCATGTCCTGATAGCCCTTTGTTCAGATCTGAGTCACATGGTCACTTCTATCTGAAAGGAATCTTGGGAGACTGGAAAGTTATGAAGGAGAAGAGAATGGACTTTGCTTTAGAACATCAATCCTCCCACAGACAAAATCAAGCTTCTGTTAACCTAGAAGGGAGAAGGAGATAGCTATAGAACGGGCAGCCGGTGATGTCTGCTACAGGGACATTCTCTCAAGGAAAGAAGGATAGAAGGAAAGAGAAAATCAAAATGGTCCTTCTAAGTAAAATAATAATCACATTATATTTGCATCCATGTAGTAAACACTTGTGCAGCATGTGCAAAAGTGTAAAGGATCACCTAATTTACAGACACACGTGGGTTATCTATTGCTATTGTGGTTACTAATGGTAAATCAGTGCGGAAGTGTTAGATATAGCATGTGCTCCCCAAGAAGCAGGAAGCAAATCTTTTCTTGGGGAGGGGGTGGTTTGTATCCCATAGCACAGAGTTCATCAATGCTTAATCCACTGGAGACATTTTATGTTGCCCTTTCAAACCTTGTTTCTCAGCTGTGCCACTTCTCTTCAAAGTCCATGCTGCCCACTTTAAAAGTCCCAGGTACTACTGCCCACTCTGTGCTTGAGCACAGATTCTGGCCCTCACTGAGAACCATTCTTTATTCCCTGCACAGGCTGTCAAGGGCTCCTATCTGGCAGGGGATCATGGCCAGAAACCTTAACCAACCAGTGATTCAGCAACCTCTTCCTTAGAATTTCCACCTTTCCCAGACTTACCCAAAGACATTAGGGAAATAAAGCTAGATTCTCCCACACACAATCGATGACTCCTAGGCCAAAGTCTGATGATCTTGATCTTTTTGTGTCTCACAAACCTTATTGTAATTTAAAGGCTTTTTCAGTTGGTAAAGAAAAACTCAATTTTCCTAAATTATCAAGAGTTCATTTTATAGGAAAAAAACAAAGCTTAGCCCTGGCCATCCATGATTCCCCCAAAGAATGAGAACGTTGTTCAGGATCAAACAGTAGCAGTAGCTGAAATAAGCCAACACTAGTGGGGGCGACTCTGAAGTCATTTATGTAGATCAACCCTTAGACATGGGCGTCCAATGCACTTAGCTCTTAGTGTTGACCACTGTGGTGACTCAGACATTTTCTATTCCATTCTTTAGCCACATCATTTCTTTCTCTGTTGCCTATCCCAGGGCATCTGTTTAGTCATCATGACTTCTACTGTCTCAAGGTCTTGGTGCCATCTGTCAGCTACTGAATTTTTCTGGACTCTCCTAAGAAAGTCTTCATCTTTGAATTGACCTTCCAAAATCCTTCTGGGATCAGGACCTTGCTTGGTGAGAGGTCCCAGGCCAGGCCAGGCAACTGGCCACTGGTCACCATAGCTGCGTGCCTTGGGTATGGCACCTTTCTCTAGTTCAGTCATTGTCTTCAGGATGATAGAGTCCTGTACCATAGTGATCGGGTGTACCTCATCTATTATTCCCAGTGAAAAACATGATCTGAGCTTTCTTTTCCAGATGATCTTAGTAAGCCTGTCATTTATCAACTTCTCCTCTCCAGTCTTTCTGGTTTTATCTGAAGAGCACCTATTAATTTTATGAATCTTTTCTACTTGTTACATGTCAGTTTTAGTCAGTGAAAATTTGTTTTTTACTTCCCCCTTTCTTTTTTTGTGCAAAGTGATTATATACAGTGATTGTTGCTCAAGGGTTGGGGTAGCTGGCACTGAAAGGAATATGAGACAGATTTGAGGGTGATAGGAGTTTTGTTTTATCTTCATTGAGGCCTTAGTTACATAGGTGTGGGTGTCATCAGTACTCGCTGAAGTGCAAGTACTGGGGATTGAACCCAGGGGTGCTTAACCACAGAGCAACATCCCCAGCCCTTTATATATTTCCTTTATTTTGAGACAGGGTCTTGCTAAGTTGTTGAGGCTGGCTTTGAACTTGCAATCTTCCTGCCTCAGCCTCCTGAGCCACTGGGATTATAAGTGTGCTCCGCTGCGTCCGGCTGATGTGGACCTTTACGATCTTAAGTGGATCCTTAAATTCTCTTTCCCCAGAAAGTACTCCTTGATACAACAGCGGCAGCAGCAACAACAACAACAAATGATAGAGCATTCTCTGGTTGGTGTCGCCTGCTCCTTTGGCAATTGAGTTTGCCATCCTGATCTAGACCATCATGGAATCATTGACACTGGAGCTAGAAAGGACCTCAGGATGGAGCCCTGGCTTTGCTTTTAGTCAGTCAGTATTTAGCTTCCTTATTTAATAGCAAAAACCCCTTGGTTTAAATGACCTGCCCAACTCACCCTGGAGCAGGTGAAGAGGTACCTGGTGGTGGACACTGGCCCCCAAAGGAAGTCAATTCCCTCCCAGCAAAAAGCCTTTGCCTAACACAGGATGCTGGGTCTCAAAACAGTAATTAGAATCTAACACAGGAACAAGCCATGGGTGACCTTGAGCCCAGCACCCAGAGGTGGGTCTAACTTGAGCATGGAACCAGGAGGGAAGACCTGGAGGCCCGCAGAGCTCTAGCCTCCTTGAACACCCTACAGCAATTCCATACAGAAGAAGCCCACAGGGTTATTTTTTTATTTTATTTTTGCCATGGATGGGGAAGGCATTTGAGACTGGGGAAGTAGGGGGATGAAAAAAGGGATAGAGAAGACACCTTTCTTTTTTTCTCCCCAGAAACTGTGTTCCTGTGTCATACATGTGGGATGAGAGTTTCATTTTCTTTCTTTTTTTCCAGTTTTAGAATTGGTGCGCTGCCCTATTGCTTGACTGTTTGTTTTGGCTGCGGAGGAAGTATTGACAAAGGAAGTGGGAGAACAAACATAATTTTTGAAGCAGCAGGCCTGAGAGGAACAGTAAAGCGGAACTGGAGAGCACGAGAGGCTTGAGATTCTGAGACAGTTACCCATGGGTACTGCCAGAGCTGGTGGCCACCTGGAGCTGCAGAGGCTGCAGGGCGGCTTCAGGGAGCTCCTGCATGTTGATAGATCTTCCCCTCTGCTGTAGCAGGCCCTGCTCCTCCACCCTGTTCTCCCAGTGCTCCAAGTACCAAGAGGCATTTTCTAGTGAGATAGTACATGCCAGGAAAATTTTTTTTTTTTAGGTGAAATAGAAATATAATACATGACAATGAAAAACACTCCATAATTTGAACATATCAGAAAAATTGATTATTATCTTTGGTTATATTTTTAGGAATTTTTAAAAACAGCACCTAAAGAATGTTCAAATTTGAAGTAATTATTCCATGGGATCAGAAACACAAAATACTTTCTCAAGTTCCACCTATCTCCAGACTAGGTAGGAATGGGAGGAGACTTTCTACCCATTTAAAGGACAGCCCCAAAGGAGCTTGGTGGACTTGAGAGACAAGCCCACTGGGCTCGACTTTGAATAGTACATGTACTGCTGTTGTCCTGGGGATGTGTCTAGAGAAACCTTCTTGGCTATTGATTTCTTAGAAACTGGATCAGAACATGTCAAAGGTGGCTGAAGGCAGGATGATGTTCCTAAAGGGCTAAGAAGGTGAATTAAATTCCTGGTAAATGACTGCTGGGAGTCATCAGGCATTGGGGCCTTAGCTTAGGCTGATCCTGGTCCTGGACCTCTGGGGATGAGTGTTCCTAAAGGGTGATGTTTTCTGAAGGATTTTCTGCAGTGAACAAAAAAAAAAAAAAAAAGACACGTCCTTTTCTCTGGAGAAATCTTAGAAAGTCAGCTAGGTATTAGGAATAGCTTTGAGTGAAAAGCTGTATTATTATCTTTGTTTTTTGTTTTTGTTTTTGTTTGTTTTTTAGAGAGAGAGGGACAGTGAGAGAGAAAGAATCAATTTTATTTAGTTTTTTATGTGGCTTTCATTGCTCTGACACTTCATTGTGCACGTGGTGCTGGGGTTCAAACCTGTGACCTCGCGCCTGCCAGGCAAGCACTGAAACCGCTGAGCCACTGCTCCAGCCCTTAAGTTTATGAAATAAAATAAAATAAAATGTCTGGTATTTTCACAGAATTAGGCAACTATCACCATGATCTAAACTTACAACGTTTTGTTCTCCTCCTTACCCATCAGCAATCATTCCCTATTATTGCCTCCCACCAGCCCCTGGCAACCCTGTTCTACTTTCAGTTTTTATAGATTTGGTTACTGTGGACATTTCATATAAATAGAATCATACAATATATTTGTCCCTTTGTGACTGGCTTTTTCTCTTGCATACTGGTTTTGAAGTTCTACCACATTGTAACATGTCTCAGTACTTCGTTTCTTTTTATTTCTGAATGCTTTATTGTGTGACTCTTTACATTTATTTGTCAGGTGATGAGCCTTTGGGCTGTTTCTGCTTTTTGGCCTCTGCATAATAAGGTTGCTATGAATTTGTACACATTTTTGTGTGGATATGTTTTTTTATTTCTTTTGGAAATGTTCTTAAAAGCAGACGTGTAAGTCCATGGGATAACTTCATTCGCTTTCAGAAGTGTAGGGTTGTGATTCCTGCAGAATGCCAGGAACTTCAGCCTGGGTGAGCTCTCTGGTGGTAAAAAACCCTCCTGGTCGAGTCAAGACTACAGAAGTTCTGACACACAAGACCCTAAAGTGGCCTCTGTTCTCTGCCTCTTGGTGTCAGTCTTCAAGTGATTGGGCAGGAACTGTGACTTGCTTCTAATCAACAGACTACGATGTAGAGATGGGGTGTCACTCGGGTGTTCATGCACGTTTCTCAAGACTCCATGTTAGTATACTGTTGATTTGATGACCTATGTAGCTATAATGGAGCAACCCATATGGCAAGGAACTTCTGGCAGCCCTCAGGACCTGAGAGGACCTCAGGACCGCCTCAGTCAAACAAAAGCAAGGAGATGAATTCTGTCAACAATTGGAATGAACTTGGGAATGGATTCATCTAAAATTAAGCCTTTGATGAGAATGCAGCCCAGCTAATGCCTTTACTACAGCCCTGTGAGACCCAATGGTCTCTTAGGATTCAGCTAAGTTTGACCCAGACTCCTGATCCACGGAAACTGAGAAAATGCATATGTGGTGTTTTATGTGGCTAAGATCATCATAATTTGTTATGTAGCATTAGGACACTAATCCAAAAGTTTAGTGATTCCATTATATATCTGCCTGGGCCACTAAGTTCACTTGTCCAGGCAAATACGTATTTATTTATCAGTATGATTACCATAACAGGATAAATGGCTATAGAAGTTCAAGTACGTACTTGGTAGCTGCAGAGTGATCGAAGCGTCTGGAGTATATTTTCTAGAATGGGAAAGAAGTAAGAGGCTGAAGTAAGAGGTCTATTCTCATGATACTTGAGCATCTCTATAAACTCTGCCCCAAGAAGAGTCCCATGTAAAGAGGAACGACAACTTGTCAATGAATGCTTCCATTTATTAATAACCACAGGAGTGAGAGGATGTGGAGGAGGTTGAGGCTGGCCCTCACAGAGCTTGTGGAATATTTGCAGTTTGGCCCACCGCAGACATAAGCTTGCATGGGATACTAGCTTCCCCTTCCTCTTCTTTAGCCAGAAAAATAACTGAACAATCCCAGCCCAACATGCACCACTCTATTTTTGGAACTCACCTAGGCTGATTCCATCTTTCTTAGTCATCTATTTCTGTATTTCACAGTCCTTAGACTCAGGATTTTTGACTTATAGTTTGCTTAAATCCCTCACTCTTCAACCAAGCCCTGTGTTTTCTCCTACCTGTCCCCAACCAGATGGGGACAGCTGATGATGTGAATCTCTTGATCACCATTCTGTTTCATTGCATCTAATTTTTGGCTGACTTACAGGAGGAGAGTGAGCTGGATCTTATCCTGTAACGCAGACACACATGTGGAATGCTTCTTTACTTCCTCTGTGATCTGACTTTAATTTCAAATGCTATAAAGATGACTCAATCCATAGTTACTAATATCAAAAGTCAGACTGCTTACAATACACAGCCAAATAACCAACAAGATTCACCCCAGATGACTTGGAAGTTTCTTAGGGGAACTAAACCACTTGAAACTGTCGGGAAGTGAATGTCTGATATCCAGAAGAGTGGAAGAGCCCTGCATTACTGAAACGTCTATCTTCCATCTCACACCAGTAAGTTTATCAAGAAGTAAAATGCTGTGTTTCTGCTTGTACTTACAATGGTGTTGTATTCTAGTCAGAGGGCACAGAGTTAAAATGGATGCAGTGAATATTTAGGTTATACACATCACAATAATTCTCCTGGGAAACAAGCAAAGATTACTTGGATACAGTCAGGTGGCTCCTTCCACAAATAGAGTTTCATTGCTTCTCTTTGTTTTCTTTTCTATGTTGATAAAGGAAAAGTGTGATTCCACTCTTACAGGACGAGTTGAACTGTAAGGCATGTGTTCATGGACAGACAATTTCAGTTTCTTTTGACAATGACTTTCATTTGGGACAGGCAATACAATATTTTTAGCTCTCTACGAAGCTAGGGCCTTGTGTAGTTTTCTTGCCTCCTTATTCCATTACCTAACTTTCACTTCTACAACACAAGCCCCTGGGTCTCTTCTTGCTGGTCTGTCCTTATGCCTCTTGGCCACAGGTGGAATTTTCTGGATGCTGAGTACTGTGACATCTGCTTCACCTGGTGTCTGGTCCTTTGGTCCTTTTGAGTTGGAAACATCACTCTGTCAGTCCTTGGTTTGGTCATTGTAATTCCAAATACTTTACAGATCCATTCTAAAGAGACGTATTCTTGTTTATTTGGATCCAAACAAAAATTAGCCAAATTTGCATTGCAGTTATAAATTGTCAAATGTTCTGTTGAGCAAGGTTTTAAATAAATAACTGTAAAGAGAATACATTATCAGGAGCATTAGGGATAGAGCTGATTCTGAGCATTTTGCTGTTTTTCTCCCCTCCTAAATATAGCTGGCACGAGGTAATTTTTGAAGCGTTAGCCCTGCCTATTCCAGTTCATTCTGTGCTGTTACTTGTTCATGTGCTAAATGCCACATTAACACCTCTTTAGTATTTCCACAAAAGACAGAGGTGACTTAGCTGGTTTTCAACCTAATTCACCTTTAGAGCCTGATTGGGCATTGGCCTCTGTTCAGCACCATTTACTTTCTGAACTCATCCTTTCAGTGTCTCTGCCGAAGTGCTTCCTAAGTGAGAGGGATGTGAGGAAGCGCATGCCCCGAATGTTACTCAGCATTTCTCATTCTTGCATTCATCTAACAATCATGTCACTTTGTTTTGTGTTGACCACTGTGCTGGTACCGAGAATATGAAGATGAGTAAGATACTAGTCCTGACCTGGAAAAGCCTCCAGAGGTGGAGAGCATCGTGCAAGTACATAATCATAACATGATATAAGTGCTCTAGTGGGAATAGGAGCAGTGAATCACCCTGGGGGAGTCAGAGAAGGTGGCATTTCGGTTGGGTCAGGATTTGTCAGATGTGTGGGGATGATGGCTGCAGAAATGGTTTCCAGGCTGAGAAACAGCATGGACCACAGTATGGAGGCAGGAGAGGATATGTCCGATTTGGAGACTAGCATGAAGTTGGGTGTTGTTGGAGCATAGGATGTGTGTGTGTGTGTGTGTGTGTGTAGTTTGGAAATACAGAAGGATGTTGTAAACCGGGTCTGGAATTCTGACTTAATTATGTAGTGAAGGGGTCAGCAAAAGTCCTGAAACAGAACAGTTACATGATGTAGCTGGTACAGGTGGCAGTATGCAGATGAGATTGGAGTTGGAAAGGATGGGTCAGAGGGAGACTCTGTAAGAAGTCAGCAAATCCTGCCTGCTGGAGACAGTTCCACAGAATCTTCCACTGGTAATCCTGGATAGGGCATTCTTGCAAGTGGGCTGGGATTTCGACTAAACCACACACAGGGAAATGCAGAGGAAGGGCTCCAGCTGAGAAACATTTTAGAGGTGGAACTGTCAAGATTTTGTGGCTGATGGGGTGAGAAGAATGAGGGAAGGGAAGTGAGAGTGACTCCTACATTCTCTCCTTGGGAGACTCATAGGTGAGTGGCATTATTCATGAAAATGAAACAGAAATATAGAAGCTCTGTTGGAAGGGATGGACAGGGGTTTAGGGAGGTAGGGTGGCCTTGCAACATATATTGTGTCCAGTTCATATCCTCTTGGCATATCCTTTGTTTTTGATCATGACTAGAGAAGTTGACCATTATAAGACAGTTTCAATTCACTTTATGTCTTCTGTAAATGCCTGGTCTTCATTTTCTGCCCTGGGGCTTGAAGGGTCCCATCACATAAAGCCCGAGGGAGTGAGTTAACACTCCCAGTATACCAGTCACTGGGAGAAGGAGCTAAAGGACAAATCCTCCCACGTCCACGTTTTTGGTGATCAACCTGAAATCATCTGTGCCTTTTTAGGAGCTTTGGCAGAACTGATGAAGCCTCTATAACATACTTTTATATTGGCTTTTCTTCTTTCCTTTCTTGCCCTCTCCATTCATGCATCCCTACTCTCTAGAATCACCCCTCAACCTAAAGTACTAGCATGACAGTTTTTAGTTTAGGTTCTATTTTTAAAGTACTCCAAGCTAAGACAGACGGGGAAAGGCAACAATTGCTTTGGTTTGGGATGTGTTAAGTCTGTGAGGCCAAGGCTTACTGCTTATACTTTTGGGGCTTGGTTAAGGGATACTAATGAAGATCCACATCTCATATGTCTAAAAATTGAAAATTCATAGATCGAGCTAATGCAGTAAATAAATTATGATATTCTCCCATTTGCCTGCATCTGTTTGAATGTATAATTCTTGGACTCCTTTGAATTTCATGCCAGAATCTGGGTACATAAAAATGCCCAGGCCCTTGCCAGTCTCTCCATTTCACTTCTATTCCCATACTGCACCTGGGTAGACATTCCAGCCTGTCTGTAGCTGCTGTGCAAAGTGGCACAGTTTGCCCTCGGGAGAATCAATGTAGGAAGAAAAACTGTAGGCTCTGGAAATGGGTCTGGGTACATGGAGCTTAGTTTAGAAGTGGAGGTATGAGCTTTGGTGGGCAGGTCCCTTTGGCTCACAGAATCCTTATCCTGTGTGGAGGTTCACAGCCAGAGGAGAACTTTATAGGGAGCCTTTAAAGCATGGGACCCAAGGACTCCCTTTGATGGCTTTTAAACACACAGTGCATTCATGTGGCATCTTTGGCAGAGCTTCCTGATAGATGACTGATAACAGATCTGGGGCTTGGAGAAGTCAGAACTTGATAAAAATATTTGGGATTTGACAGCATATAGAATGTCAGTGAATGGTGTGAATAGATGGATTCATCCAGGAAGATGGGGTGGAAGGCATGGAGAAGGTCTAAGAACAGAACCACTGGGACAGCTGGGGAGGTGGAGCTAGGGGAGGAGGCTAAGGAGCAACAACCTCTGAGAGTGACTCAGTGTTTCATCTTGAGATTTTAAAGGAATTTTCTTCTTCTAAGTTAAAAAGGCAAACATAAATTAATCCCTGAAGCAGCCTGGTAGAGTTAATGTGTTCTCCCTCTGTGCTCACTCAATAGCCTAAGTACGTAGACTCATATTAGGATCGCTGGTTACATTATGCTCTCCAAGCTGTCTGAGACTTTGAAGGCAGAGATTTTATTTTAGGACTCTGGTGTTCAGTGTACATATAAATCAGAGTCTTACCTGGTGCTAGGGTCTGAATATGCCTTGCAAGTCCATGTTTGAAGCTTAATTGCCAATGTGATAGTATTAAGAAGTGGGGACTTTAGGAGGTGATAAGACCATGAGGAAAAGGCCTTCATATGTGGGATTAGCAAACTTATAAAAGGACTAGAGGGAAATAACTAGGCCTCTGCTGCCCTTCTGTCCCTTCTGCCACTTGAGGATATAGTATTTGTCCCTCTGGCCAACTGAGCAACAAAGTGTCATTTAGGAAGCAATGACAGGACCCTCACCAGACCCTGAGCCTGCCAGTGCCACAACCTTGGACTTTGATCTTTCAGAATTGTGAGAAATAAATTTCTGTTCTTTGTAAATTCCTGGGTAGCAATCAGTGGATTAAGACACTTGAGGAGAAGTATAGTGATTTTTTGAAGTATGAATATGATACTTTGACAAAGGATATTATGTGATTAAGGGGGAAATCCCTCATGTCACAAACCCTTGTAAACTGGCAGGTGTCTATTTCTTTAACTGTAATATAAGATAAATTATGTCATCACTAGCTTATTATGATTCAAATAAAATAAAAAACAGAAAAATACCTAAATAAAAAATTAAATGTTCTATACAGATATAATTAGAAAGACTGATTCTAATGGTTTCATTTTGAAGATTCTCATATAGGAGCTTAGTGTTCTAGAAGGGCTTGAGTGATCATTTTCTCTGACTCATTCATTTTCCAAATAAATTTTAAAAAAGGGTACAGAAGGGTAAGCAACTCGCACCAAATTTTACAGCCATGGTGGCAAAGATGGGCTGAAGGGCTCAGACAGTCCACCGCCGTTATTACGGCCCTTTGCGCATATGACCAAGTGACTGCTAATGCCCTTGGGTCTTTGTCCCTAGCCTGTGGTGCTATTGGGAAGTATTGGAGCCTTTAGGGGATGGGCCCTAGTGGGATGTTTCAGGTCTTTGGGGTTGTGAGATTTATTTTTATTTTTATTTTTGTCTAAGTTGAGTTTGTAACATAATATAGCCTACCTCATGTGACTTCTTGGTACCAACCTACTTCCTGTGACTTTTATTGAGGACCGAACTATCTCCTTCCCATGACCTCTTCTTCCAGTAGCCCTCCTATCCATTTCCTGTGACCTAACTTTCTGTACCCACCCCTATCCAATGTTAGCCAATCAAATAGATTGTACCCTGGAGCTCCTCCAATAAGGGTGAAGGACAGCATTTACTTCAGGCTAAGAATAAATTTGTACGCTTGCATTTTCTTCCACCCTCCAGTACTGAAGTAAACTTTTGCCTCCTTCACCCAACTCTGACTAGTGTGTGCTTAGTCACATGCCCAGTGTTTCTAACAGAGGGTGCCCTTGAAGGTGACTGTGAGATTCTGGTCTCTGTCTGTCTGTCTGTTTCATTCTGGCCATGAGTTGAACGGTTTGCTCCTGCACATGCCCCCATTACAGTCATGGATTGAAATCTCCAAAACTCACATCAAAATAAGCCTTCTTTTTTAAAGTTGATTTATCTCAGGTATTTCTTGCACTAACAGAAAACTGACTAACCCAGTGTCCTTAGGAAGGCAAAGGATAAGGAAAAGAGTGACAAAATAATCTGTTAGGAAAGTAAAAGACAAGAAAGAATTTTGCAATGTTGTGCTTTACTAACAATTTTACTCAGTTTGCTGAGCAATCCTTTGATTATCACTGTCAAGGTTTCTGTCTTAGGCTCTGAATGAATTACACTTGATTAGATACTAGGGCAATCATTGGAAACAAGGAGGTATAGTTCCCATGGGATTTTATGCCTATGGAAAAGAAAGGGATTAATGGGTAATTATAAATTACCAAGTGCATGTAATTAAATAAATGATGAAATATGAATAACTCTGAAAATTGCTCTAGGTTGTGATCTTTATGAAGGCAGGATGGTGCCTGTTTTGCCCCTTATGTAGTACAGGGTTTGGCACACAGTGGACATTCCACAACTAGTTACTGAATGATTTAATGGATGTGAAAAGGAGTAGGAAGAAAAAATGCCTTCTGTGCTTAAAAAGAGAGAAGGTCTAATCTGGTTGAAGGTGGGGCAGGGAAAGTTCTGGAGGAAATGCTATTTAGGTTAATAATGTAATTATCACGGTGAAGAAAGAAAAAAACAAAATAAAGCAAACCAAAAACAGAACAACTTGGCATGTGTTGAAGAGGGATCCTGGCATGTTCTGGAGTGCAGAGGAGTCTAGCAAGATTCAGTGAGTAACGTGGGGCCAGGGTGCTATATTAGTTATCTATTGCTGCTTAACAAATGCCTCTGGAGCGTCATGTTTTAAAACAACACACTTTTCTTTCCTCATTATTTCTACATGTAGGCTTAGCTGTTGACTTTGGTTCAGGGTCTCTCGTGGCAGCAGTTATGGTTTGGATGTGAGGTGTCCTCCAATTTATGTGTGAGACAATGCAAGAAGGCTTAGAGGTGAAATGATTGGGTTATGAAAGTCTTAACCCAATCACCGAATCAGTCCCCTGATAGGGATTAGGTGGGGGGTAACTGAAGGCAGGTAGGGTGTGGCTGGAGGAGGTGGTCATTGGGGGCGTGTCTTCGGGGTATATATTTTGTATCTGGTGAGTGGAGTCTTTCTGCTTCCTGGTGATGTCTTGAGCCACTTTCCTCCTCCACACCCTTCTACTATGATGTTCTGCCTCACCTTGAGCCCTGAGGAATGGAGCTGGCCTTCTATAGACCAAGACCTTTGAAACTGCAAGCTCCAAAATAACATTTCCTCCTTAAAATTGTTCTTGTCAGGTCTTTTAGTCACAGCAGTGAAAATCTGACTAAAACAGCAGTATAATAAAAACATTGGCTGGGGCTGCAGGCATCTGAGGGATCAACTGGGGTTGGAGGATCTGTTTGTGTAAAGCTCTCAGGTGTGACTGGGGGCTAGCGACTTCTGCTCTTCACTGGTTGTAGAGACTGTAAAGACATTGCTTTCTCGCCAGCTATGCCTCTCTGTAGGGCTAATCGTAGCATGGTTGATGACTTCCTCCAAGATAAGCAGGCCTCAGGAGAGAGGGAGAGGCAGACGACAGTATGACTTCATGACCTCAGAATAATGTGTCATGGGGTCTGGAGCAGTGGCTCAGCAGTTATGGTGCTTGCCTCACATGTGCAAGTACTCGAGTTCAGACCCCAGCACCTCTACACAACAAAGTGTCAGAGGATTGAGTCACATGAAAAAATTAAATAAAAAAATTGCTTCTCTCTCTTTCTCTTAAAAAAAAAAAAAAGAAATAATACCTCATCACTTCCCTGCATGCTGTTAGTCCTACAATCTGATACTGATTTAATGTAGGAGGGGGCTTCATAAGGATATGAATGCCGGGAGGCTGGGGTCACCAGGGGCCATCTTGGAGGCTGGCTCCATAGGTGGTAACCAAACAGGAGCCAGAGGAAATAAGGTTGTTAGGTCATATTAAGGATTTCTGCCTTTATTCTAAGGACAATAAGAAGACATGGAAGGATTTTAAGCAGTACCAGCCACAGCTTTGGAGAGTAGGGGCAAAACTACCATCCCCGATGTGTGAAGGGAGAGTAGGAAGTTGCAGGCAGGACCTCACTCCCAGGGCCTGGGTGTTCATTAGTTCATTGGTTATTGTGGAATTTGATGTGTCAGGATAGTGACCAGAGGCAACAAAACTACTCACACCTTGACCTCCTGTAGCTAAATGGAGGATAATAAGTGGGCAATAACACTCAAGCACATGTATCACAGGGTGACGTATAGGCTGACGGGAGAGCACTTAGAAAGGCATGCAACTCATTTTGGGGTGTCAGGGAAGATCCCTTGAGGGGGTGCCATCTAAACTGGGAGCCAGAGGATGAGTAGGCAATAGGGAATGTTCCAGGCATGCACAGTGAGAAAGAATGGTTGGTTTGGGGGGAGTGCAAGGAGACCAATGTGTTCAATCTCAGTATCAGGGGAAAGCGAAGTTCAGAAGGGGAGAACAGGTAGCAAGGGGAATAATGCAAAGTCAGCATGGGGAAGAGAATCACAAAACTTTATTCTTGTTAAGGTGTTTACTTCATTTGGGGAGGCAAGAACAAGTTACTAAAGGGCTTTAAAAAGAGGATCGATGCTTTAGAATGATTACTGTGGCTGCAGCATAGAGAATAGCTTCAGAGCAGCAAACCTGGAGGCTGGGAGAGGAATTTAGAGATTGTGATGTAAAGCAGATGTGAATTTGTGGTGACTCAAGCTGGGGTTAATAGGAATTGAATTCAAGAGATATTTAGGAAGGAAAGTGGAGAGAATCTGACACTTATCATTTGGGAGTGGGGAACGAGGACTGATGTGAAAGAAGGCTGGGAGGGGCAGGATGATCAGAACTGAACTCTACAGCTCTGGGCTGAGATTCCCTGTCTCATTTACTGAAATTAGCTATAGAAGCAGATCATCAGTAAGTTTGGTTTTGCTTTAAGTCCTCTGAAAATTACGACACAGACCCTGGGAAAAAGGGCAGCCTAAAAATGAAAGCAAGTCCTCTTGACTCAGAGACAGAAGGACAAGAAATGAAAGAGTGCCTAGAAGCCACAAACCTTTCCTGCCCTTCAGGGGCACACCAGCAGTGAACTCTTAGATGCCCAGAAAACAGTGGAGTAACTCCTGTGAGGTTTTACATGGTGGTGAAGGAAAACGCTGATCATTATTTGAGATACTTTATCAAAAGTGTTCTACAATAGCAAATCGTCCTTCCAAAATAAGTAGATAAATAAATAAACTCCCCAAACCCTGCA
>PVKS010040025.1:0-16880 GCA_004027875.1 Aplodontia rufa | reverse complement strand
CGGCCTACTCCTATAAGGTGTAGTGTTTCCCCGACTTCTTTTTCTAGTAAATTTAAAGTTGTAGGTTTAATATCCAGGTCTTTGATCCATTTTGATTTAATTTTTGTGCAGGGTGACAGATAAGGATCCAGCTTCAGTTGTCTACATATGGCTGTCCAGTTTGTCCAACACCATTTGTTGAACAGGCTATCTTTCTTACTGAAGACAATTTAAAGAAATTCTGTATTTCAAATCTTAAAATTGGACAATAATATATACTACTACAGGAAACTGAATAGGAGGATTGTCAAGCATTTCATGGGAAGACATGTGGAACATATTGATGAATTGGTAAATGTTATCTCATTAAAGACAAAAGCTTCTGTCTATTATGTCAACAAGTTCTGACACTGAAATATTACCCAATTCCTGGTATATATACCGAAGGAGAGATGAAACTCAATTAGTAACAAGGATTAAAAATTTAAATATCTAAGTTATAGTTCCTGGTTATCATTCATAAAGATGTTATTTATGCAGTAGAAGATCATCATTGAAATGGTCCTCCTTTTGTTGGTCATCTCATGCCTGTGACTGATATATGTGCAAACAGGGGAAGACCTCAAAAAATAAAGTAAATAAACAAGGAATGAGTGGTAGTTTCAAAATCTTGTAGCTTTTTTTAGATTAGTACAATGCATTATTACCATAAAGTATTGCCAAGAAAAACTGTGAAGATATCCAGACTTTAAGTCAAAAGTTTTGATATTGTATTAAGGTCTGAAGAAAATCCAATACCTCTTTGAATGTGTTTATTTTGCAACACAGGAAAAGCATATTTGGAGACCAAATATGGCACGATACTGCTGTGGTTAATAGCTCGCAATTGCAACATCAGTAGAATCAATTTGATGACTACTGTTCTCGAATTTTCTATGCCTGCTATTCTTATTTACAAAGGAAATTATGAATTTATATAAGTAAATGTGCTGGGTAACAATTGATAGCTTGGAAGAATCTTCAACCAGTTGATATGAAGTTAAGAAAATTTGATATTTTGAAATGAAATTGGAATATTGTCAAGCAATTTTATTGGTGAAAAAAGTTGTTCTCATAGATGAATCCCTTGTGACAGACAGTACCAGCCCACTTATAATAGAGTTTCTCAAAGAATCTCATGCAAAAGAAACATACAGTCAAGTAGCTTCACCATCAATAAAATGTTTATGCTTCATGAGAATAAGCATTCCCACAAAAGAAGAACGTCTTATCCATTAAACAACATTTGATTATCTTGCAGAAAATCTAGGAGCAAAAAGTGATATGCATATATCGGAAGAAGGACTTGCTTCATCTGTATGGAAGAGTTAAAATTTAAGAAGATGGAATGGTATGGAAAGTTTTGGAAATGATAATTGTACAGTTTGTCTTATTGGAGGTTATGCTATAGAATTAGAATACTAGCTTTATGATACAAAGTTGGTTAAAATGTTATGACCTTCGTTGTTACAATGTAAAAATTATCCCACATGCTTATTTTATACTTTTATACATTTTAAAAATGGATTAAATTTATTGTAATTGATGTATAAAAACATAACAATTGTATATATTTATGGGGTACCATGTGATGATCTGACACATGTATACATTGTACAGTGTTTAAATCAGGTTAAGCATATCTATATCCTCAAACATATATCATTTATTTATGGTGAAAATATTCAAAACCCTTTGTTATATGTTTTTAAATATACAGTACACCACTGTCATCTGTAGTCACCTTACTGTGTAATAACACACCAGATCTTCTTACTTCTGTCAAATTGTAACTCAGTACCCATAGAACAACCTTTCCTCATCCTTTACCCCCTGTCTCCCTTAAGCTCTGGTAACCACCATTCCATTCTCAGATTCTATGAAATCAATTTTCTTGCATTTCCATCATTATTATCTATGTTGAGCATTTTTTCAAATACCTTGTGGCCCTTTGTATGTCTCAGGAAATGTCTGTATAGGTTTATTGCCTATTGTTTACTCAAGCCATTTATTATTTTATTGTTTTGTCTGGGTTTTGCAATTTAATTTTTTATTTCCTTATTTTTCTGGATATTAATGCCTTGCCAGAGACATGAGGCTTACAAATATTTTCTTCCATTCTGTAGCTTATCTCTGCACTCTATTCATTTTTTCCTATGCTGTGCAGAAGACATTTTTTAGTTTGATGTAATCTCAATTGTGTGTTTTTGCTTTTGTTTCTTGCTTTTGGTGTTTTGTCCAAAAAATCCTTGTCCATTCCAATGTCCAAAAGTATTTCCATATTTTTTCTAGTACTTTCATATTTTCAGATCTTACATTTAAGACTTTAATGTATTTTCAATTGACTTCCATCTGCTGGGAGATAGGGATCTAGAATAATTCTTTTACATGTGGTTATCCAATTTTTCCAGTACCATTTGTTGATAATTTCCCATTACCATTCATCTGCAAAGTGTATTGTTAGCACCTTTGCTAAAAATCAGTTGGCCTCAAATTCATGGGTTTATGTCTGGGCTTTCTATTTTGTTCCATTGATCTATATTTCTGTTTTTATGTTAATATCATGCTGTTTTTACTACTACAGCTTTTTAGTGTATTTTGAAGTCAGGTTCTGTAAAGCCTCTTGTCTTGTTCTTTTTACTAAAAACTGCTTTGGCTATTCAGAAATTTTTGTGATTCTATACAAATTTTATGATTATTCTTCTTAACTCTATGAAGAAGATCATTGACAATTTGATAGGAATTACACAAAATCTATAGATTGATTTGAGTGGTATTGATATTTTTCAATATTGATTCTTCCAATTCATGATCACAAGATGTCTTTCTATTTCTATGAGCCCTCTTCAATTTCTACCATCACTATATTTTATAATATTCATTATAGAGATCTTCACCTCTTTTACTAAATTTATTCCCAGGTATTTTTTTTTTCTGTAGCTATTGTACACGAGATTTATTTCTTGATTTCTACTTCAGATTATTCACTTTTGGCATATGACAGTGATATTTTGTATGTTGATTTTGTATCATGAAACTTTGATGAATTTTGTTTTTACTCTCACCTTTTCATCCTTCTAACAAGGGCTATCATCAAGCAAAATTTTCAAAGTGATAAAATTCAATTTGCATATTTTTGTAATATCATAGTGCTAAAGAACTATTTGTTTTAAAAAAGGCTGTTTTTTGAATTGCTTTTCTCCCTCATAAAATTGAATCAAGTATTAATTTACACTACAAGGATGAACCTTGAACACATTATACTAAGTGAAAGAAGTCAGACACAAAAGGCCACATATTGTATAATTCTATTTAAATAAAATGTTCAGAACAGGCAAATCCATACAAAGTAGGTGAGGAGTTGCCTATGGGTAGGAAATTGAGAAGAATGGGGAATGGCTGGTAATGGGTATGAAGTTTCATTTCAGAGGTATTAAAAAATTTTGGATTTAGTGGAGATAGTTGCACAACTTTGTGAATATACTAAAAAACACAATGTATAATTAAAGGGGTGAATTATATGGTTGTGAATTATAGCTCCATAGAAAACTATTTGATAAAAATCAGTTTGGTACACTTGTATAGTTTATTTCTAGGATCTCTTTCCTATTCTACGTGTCTATCTGTGTGTCTGTCTCTGCCAATAACACACAGCCTTGACTCCTGTAGCTTTATACTAAGTCTTGAAATCAGGTAGACTGATTTTTCACACTTTATTCGTCTTTTTTCAAAATTATGTTAGCTATTTTATTTCCGAATAATCTTATAATTTAAATTTCCTTAAGAATAATAGGATATTCAAACAATCTGATTCATATTGGGAGAGTTGTGGTGCTTCGTGTTTCTTTTTTTTTTTTTTAGAGAGAGGGACAGTGAGAGAGACAGAGAAAGAGAGAAACAACTTTATTTAGTTTTTCACATGGCCTTAGTTGCTCCAACACTCAGTTGTGTACTGGTGCTGGGGTTTGAACCCGGGTCCTCCTGCTGTCAGGCAAGTGCCGAAACCTTTGAGCCACCGCTCCATCCCCAGCTAACCGTTGAGCCACCGCTCCATCCCCAGCTTCGTGTTTCTTAAGAAATTGATCTGTTTATCTCTGTAGAATTGTCCATGGCATTGCCATAGCATTCATTTGTTATCTGAAGACTCTGTAGTTGCCCTTCTTGTTCCATACCTGATTTGGGATATTTGTGTTTTCTATCATCTTTTCTTTGTCAGTCTTGCTAAAGGTTTGCCAGTTTTATTGATCTTTTCAGAGAACCACATTTTTATTTCAGTTATTTTTCTGCTTTCAATTTCATTGATAGATATTTCCTTTTATATTATTTCCTATATTCTACTTGTTTTGGGTTTATTGCTTTTTATGTAATTACTCAAGGTAGATTATTAATTTATGATCTTTCTCCTTTATTAATGTATCCAACAAATTTTGGCATGCTTTATCTTTATTTTCATTGAGTTCAGTGTATTTTTTTATTGCCCCTGAGACATTCTTTATCTCATCAGTTACCTGAAAATGTGTTGTGTAGTTTGCAAGTGATTGAATTTTTTCTGTTAGCTTCCAATAATTAATTTGATTCCATCATGTTTGAAGAATATACATTATATAATTTCATTCTTTAAAATTGTTGAAGTTTTTTTTATGTTCCAGGATATGGTCTGCCTTCTTATGTGACTTGTGGGCATTTGAAAAAAAATTCTGCTTTTATAGGATAGAGTATTTCTATAAAGATTGATTAAGTAGTGTTAATTGATGACTTTGTTAGAATTATTATATGCCCTTTATTTTCTATTTGGTTGTTCTATCAGTCATTGAGAAGCAATTGTCTCCTACAATTGTAATTGTGGATTTATCTATTTATCCTTTCAGTTCTATCAGATTTTCCTTCATGTATGTTGCAGTCCTGTTGTTTGGTGCATGCACATTTAGGATTATTATATCCTCTTGATGGATTAACTATTTTATCATTGTATCATGCTCCTCTCTATCACTGGTAATATTTTGTGCTAAAGTATACTTTTTCAGACTTTAATATAACCATTATGGCTTCCCTTTTATTAATATTTGTATGCCATATCTTTATTCAATACTGTTACTTTCAATCTGACTATACTATTACTATTGAAATGAATTTCTAGTAGACAACATATAGTTGTGTCATTTTTAAAATCTACTTTGGCACTGTCTAACTTTGAATTGATATATTCACACCATTTACATTGAATGCAATATTTATATGTTATGGCCTAAGTCTGTCATTTTTTAATCTTTGTTCATCTATTTTTCACTTGTCCATTTTTTTGAAAGACCCCCTGTTGGATTCTTGAACATTTTTTAGAAATCATTTTGATGTTTTGCTATTTATATGTTGCTGCTCTAGATCTTACATTATATGTGCATACAACACATTCTGTTGTTATCATTTCACCAGTTCAAGTGAAGTATATAAGCCATACCTGTCTTTTTGTCCCTTTACTCTCCCTTGTTTGTACTATAATTGTCTCAAATATTTTCTCTACATACTTTTACCACCATACCATGCAATGTTATAACCACATCAGAAAGAGGGCTCCTTTAATGACAAAGCATAAAATTCAAGAAAGAAGGAAAGCCTGATGTATTACCTATATTTTTATTTACCCTATTGTTTTTCCTTCCTAATAAACCAAGATTGTTTCCTCCCCTCCTCCTCTTCCTCCTCCTTTTTCCCTTCTTCCCCTTCCTCCCCCTCCTCCTTCTTCTTCTTCTGTTGCTGCAAAACGAAGAAAAGTTTATTTGGTGCTCATGGTTTCAGAAGTTCAGTGCATGGTCGGCCAACTCCATAGCTCTGGGTCTGAGGCGAGGCACAACATCTTGGTGGAAAGGCAAGGCAGAGGAAAACAGCTCAGGACATGGCAAACAGGAAGCAGAAAGAACTCCAAAGTATGTTCCTCTTTCATTTTTTTCTTCTTAGAAAATTTTAGTCATTCTTTTAGAGTAGTAGGTCTGCTAGTGACACATTCTGTTGGATTTTCATCCTCTGAATGTGTCTCGAATTCTCCTTCATTGCTGAATAATATTTCAGTTGGCCACATGACTCTGGTTTCATAATTTTTTTCCTTCAGATCTTGAAAAATATTGTGCAACCTCCTTCTGAACTCAAGGGTTTCTGATGATAAATTCATTATTCTTGGAATGTTTTCCCCCTATATGGCAAATTGTTATTTTCCTTTCTGACTATTTTCGAGATATTTTCTTTGTCTTTAGTTTTCAGAAATTTAATTGAGATATGTTTTGACCTGAATTTCTTTGAGTACTTCTATTGGAATTTGCTCAACTTGCTAAATATGTGTGTTTATGTCTTTATCCAACCATGGGAACTTCTCAGCCACTATTTATTTTAATTCTATTTCAGGCCTATCTTCTCCTCTCCTCTCCCTCTGTGACTCCAATGATAGCAATATTAAATATATTCTTATTATTCCATGGGTCGTTTAGTTTTGTTAGTTTCTTTTTTTCCAGTCTTTTTTCTCTTGCTCTGTAAAAAGGTAAATTTCTATTGCTTCGTCCTCTAGTTCACAGATTCTTTCCTCTTAATCTTACAATCTGTTCTTAAGACAAGTCACTAAGTTTATTTTAGTTATTACATTTTCACTTCTAAATTTTTTATTTTATTCTTCTTGATGTTTTCCATTTCTTCACCAATAATATAATATTTTAAAAATATTTCTATTTTCAATTGTTTCTAGTGTTTATAATTGCTTATTAAAGCATTTTATCATAGGAGCTTCAAAATCATTGTCCGATGATTCTAACATCTCTGTTATTTAAATCTGACATCTTGTGGATTGTATTTCTTCATTCACTGTGAAATCTTACTGGGTTTGGTAATTAAAAACTTGAGCACTGGATATTTTTACAGTTTTATGAAACTTTGACTCCTTATTTGGTCTCCATTGCCACCTGATATGTAGGGGAAGGAGTGTTTCCTCTTAACTGTCAAGAAAGCAGTGGGAGTACTAGCTTTTCAGGTAGTCTCCCCAAATGCCACACTGAAGGTGACCTTTTCACTACTGCTAGACAACAATGAAAATCCTGACTCTCCACTAAACCTCAGCTGACAACACCCCAGCAAGAAGGTGGAGGAATATGCCAGATGGGGTTGGAATTTCAGGCTTCCCAGTGTCTCCACTTGCACTAGAGAGGGAGAAACTTCTTGCTGACCAGTGGGGATGAAACTGTTCACTCCCTACTCACACTTCTCTGACACCAGAAGCGTTGGGGCACCTCATTATAAGATCACAAGAGGGTAATTCTAGGTGTCTCTTTCAACTTTACAAGGTATGAGTGAAGCCATACACTATTTTCCATAGTGTTTGGCTAGAGTAGAAGGACTTTTTTTCTGAAATGGTCTGTCTTGCTAAATAAAGTGCATCTTTGCTAATGCTATTGCTAGAAAGAATAGGCTTTTGTCAAAGTTTATTTTGTCTGTGCCTATTGGCATTCCCAGCTCATCTGCTATTTCAAGTCTGGGATACATGAGTCTAAAAAAAAGAAAGAGGTCACCATCATGCTGTTCCTGAAGTACTGAGGTTCCTAGCTGGTATGCTGACTTCCCTCTATCTTTAAGATTCTAGTCATATTTCCTTTATATATTATGTGCAGGGCTTTTAAATCTCTAACGAATAAGTAAAAGTACATTTCCTCCATCTTCCTGGAAGAGAGTTTTATTTTTAGCTATAGGAGTCTCAAAGAAATCACTGGGCCTGGAGTGGTGGCTCAGCTATTGCAGCACTTGCCTGACATGCCCGAAGACATGGGTTTGAACCCCAACACCATGTACACCATGAAGAGTTGGAACAATGAAGGCCACATGAAAAAATAAAATAACATTGATTCTCTTTCTCCCTCTCTCTCTCTCTCTCTCTCACTGTCCCTCTCTCTCTTTCAAATATAAAAAAATAAAAAAATCACTAAATCAAAATCTCTAACTTGATGTTTGTGGTTTTTCATGGCTTTTATTTTGTTTTATTAAGATGCTTTTATAATGGAAAGTAACATTTTGATGGTTTGGTAATTTTATAGATTTCCTAATATTCCTCCACATGGCCTTTTATGTCATAAGTTTTTAAAGTCTGAATTAAACTACAATTGTGACAATTTTATTTCAAATAAAATAAAAACTAGATTACAATTTTATTGCAAGTCTTATTTAGTTGTTTCAAAAATAATGTAAATAGACTTACAAATTGCCGAGAATATAAAAAAAATTTGTCTTCACATAATATATTTTGCCATGAACCAAACTGAACCTGTTTTTTCAGGAACTCTTTGGGATGCTTTGGTGATAAATGTTTATAAGTATGTTTAAAAATGCAAAGTGTCTGACTTACTTCACTTTTTCCTGTTAATCATTTTTGTGTATATCACATATCATTTCATTCAACTGTTGTTCCTATTCAGGAAACATTTGATATCCATTCTTGATTACAAGCAACAATCCTAACTTTCAGAATGTTGTTTAACTTTCCTTGTCTTTCATAATGAACATATGGCTTTGTTTAGGACAAGCTGGAGTTTCACATTAAGTATATCTTGAATGTGTATGGGACATGTCTGGTATCTGCCAAGGTAACTAATTTCTGCTGCCCACAGTCATTTGTTTTTCCATGTACAGATTTTCCAGCCGCTGGATTCTAGCTTTTAGTGATGGTCCATTTTTGCCAAAAAAGAAATGATCCCTTCTTTAAGTAGACATTCTGTCCATTGATATAGAAATGAGTTGAGACATTAGGTCTATCACTTCATAGATTAAAATCCCCTTCAGATTTAAGAAGTTTGACTAGCATTTCCCAACACCCATATGATAAATGAAATACCAGCACCTTGTAGGGCATGGGTCCCAAAACCCTACGTATACAACTGCAACTCTGAGCAGGTTAACACTGTCATATAACCTGTTTGGATGTTTCCTGGGAATCGTAGAATGAAGGAAAGTACACATAAAATTGTTTTACTATGGTGTTTTATTTTTAACAGTACCCCAGTTTCTCTTTGAATACCAGTTTTCACAAGTGAAAATGGAAAGTTGGAACATAATAAAAATAATTGCTCTCGCTAATATAATGTATGCTGTTCACAAATTTTCAATGTATTTTAACATATTTTCTTACTTAATTCTTATTTACGACCCTATCAGACAGATATCATTATTATCACTAGTTTACAGATGAAGAAACTCAGATTTAGAGAGGCCAAATCATGCATCCAAAATCACACAGTAAGTAAATGGTGGAACTAAGATTCCAACCCACATAATCTTACTGCAATAAGATTAATAATAATAATAATCTTTCTCCTCCATGCTCATCCAAGTTAAGAGCTCTCTAGGACTTCTGAAACAGACACATTAAGAAAGACCCAACAAGCAAAGCCAAACAAATTGGGACTAACAATCAGAAATAAAGTTAAACACAAATGAAAGGAATAATGGACACATCAGTTGGAAAACGTCTTTTTTGTACACAGATTAAGAACAATGACAATGCCCACAGGTGGGGCTAAATCTCCCCAAATAGAAACAATATTATTAGCAAGTCATTCTCTTGGCTTAAGGTTTGATCTCTGAAAAAATGTAAATCCAACCAACAAGATTTTCCCTTCAGTTCATCTGTGTGCATATCTACTTATTAGATTCTTTACAGAAAGTCCATCTTGATAGTGGAAAAGAGAATGTGGAGAGTATGAGATCACTGTGAACCTAAAAGTGAAGGCTGGACTGAGCCCCAACTGTGCTGTTTTTTACAAGTTGGCCAGTAGCCCACACTGGAAAAAGTGAAGAGATAGAACCCAGTGCATTACAGAACATCAATCTTTGTTAAATCAGAAAGTCTTGGCAAGGAATAAAATAATACGAAGCTAATGAGGGATGTTGAGAGAGATTCAGACATATGTGAGGTCAATTGTCTGTTTAGAAAGAGGTACGAAGTCTCACCTACAGCTGCCTCAAAACCCAAGAGGAAAGGAAATAAATCCATAGCTATAAAAAGAGAGTGAAGTGATGGCAAGATGTGTAACCAGATTGGAAATATTATAGGGAAATGTGTTTTCTACATTAGTCTATCCCTTATTTTTCATTTAGCAGAAGAAAAGATAGACTTATATGCGGAAAAAAGAAAAAATTCAGGTTAACTGCCTCGTCACTTACTAGTTTCCCAAAATCCAGTGCAGCAGTTTTGCAGGAAGGATACCCTAGACTCATTTGTATCAACATCCTTAGTTTAGCACATGAATAGTTACTACAGCTGGAAGGCATTAGTGTTGTCCAAGTCAACAATTTTCCATAAGCCAGAAAGAAAAGAATTTTCAGTGTTTGTTGTGACACATGAAAGTTGGAGTCTTAAATCCTGCTTAGAATTAAAGTGACTTAAGATGAGAGGAAATGAGAAGGGGGAAAATTACTAAAGTGTTATAACAAGAGCAATCATTGCTAGACCATTTTGGAAACAGAATCAAGCAAATAACCACTTCAGATTCACAGTAACATACTACATCGGGATGTTAGAAAAGCTGATGGGTTTTAAATTAGACCTAAAAGTTTGGCTTTGTTTGGAGAGTATATAAGTCATTAAATCTTTCACTTCTTTGGTGCCTGCTTTTCTGCTCAGATGCTCACATGCAACACCAGTGCAATTACTCTATCCAGGGCAAGCCCACTGCTACATTATGGAAGTCAGCCAAATTTGATGTCAGCATCCTTTATTCTCCTCTGTAAGTTCATTATCTTCCTTTTAACTCTCCTTCATTTTCCCTTCCCTTTACTCTACAGGGCTGAGACTTATTCCTGTAGAACATTATATTTTAAATGCATTTGTTCATTCACAAATTAGTCATCAGTGCCAGTTGATGGGGAGTGTGAAATAATCCAGACCTGGACTTCACTGCTTAAAAGTTTATAATCAATAACAATTGCACTTCCTCGTTTCTGACTTTAAAATGCACAGTAAGCATTTATTTCTAGAGGAAAACAAGAAATCAAATATAGGAGAATGTGCATTTCCCTCAAATGTTCAGTCTACAGAAATTTGTCTTTGATAGTACTATATTATTCCCTGAGATTAGTATTGTCATAACTGACCATGCTTCTTTATTCATTCTGTAAGAAAAACAAGTTGGAACTGATACATGTAAATTTTCTGAATGAGCTTCCAAACACAAAAATTTAAACAGAATATTTTACAAAGGAAAACCTTGAAAGCAATATATCAGAGAAGGGACTGGTATGATTGTCTTCACAAATAAATAACAAAATAATTGATGGAAATCTGGTAGTATGGTATGATTTCCATATTTCACCTGAATCACTATAGATAGGGAAATATAACAAGTCAAATTCAGATTTGCTGTTTTTGCACATCTTATTATGGATGAAAAGGGTGAAAATTAAAATTAAACATTTTCAGTTAATGGTTTTTGAGGTTCTGTTCAAAGATTTTCTGAGGTATTTTTACTGAAAGAATATGGAGTGATTATTAATTATACTCTGAAGAGTGGAAAGATCACTTCAGACAAGCCTAGCTCTGATCAGAGCAAATTTGAGAATTTTAAACACCTTCTCCCTTCAGTAGGAAATGATAAAATAAAATTTAAAATATATTTTGTTCATAATACATGAAATCATTCAGTAAAAATTCCCTAAACATGTCCTATGTGTTAAATGTAAAATTAAATTTAGTTTCAAATAAGAACACAAGTCAGGCTCCACATGCTGGTATTCACCAATATTTCATTGGACCTTTGTTAAAGCAAAGTGCCTCTCCTGTCTCAGCACTCAACTTACACCCCTTCTGCTGTATTTGCCCCATTCTTCCTTTAAATATAGTGGTTCACGTATATTTCACTGTAAGAGAACTGAAAGAATAAACATATCAGATGCATCAGTACCAAAGACCTAGTAATAATCACAAAATAGCTTATATTTATTAAATATTTGATATACACCAGGAACTGTGATTAGTGCTTGATGTGCATTTATCTCAATTAATACTACAAAGTCCCTTTGAAGAAGGTACCATTATTATGACATTTACAGGACTATGACAGCAAGTCACAGAATGGATAAGTAACGATAACAGTGGCTGACCCTGTATTTCAACAGGATTTGAACCTGGAAAATCTGACCCAGAGCCTACAGTTGTAATCACCAAGCTGTATTGTGCTTCAAAATAAAAAAAAATAGCTTTCAAGATGGTGTTCACCCCACCTTCAGTGACTCCCAGAAGCTCAAACAGCTTCTCCTCCGACAAGCTCAACTCCGAAGAATCCCCAGCTTGATGTCAGATTTGAACGCACTCCCCCATAGTACATACTCACTGACCTAGGGGGCAGAAAAACTCAGAACTTTACCTACTAGTTTCTTTTTTTTTTCTGTTTTGTTTTTTGTTTACCTCTTGTTTTTTTTTTCTCTTTTTTCTTCATTTCCTCGTTTTTTTTTTCTTTTCTTCATTCCTTCAATTTTTTTTAAATAAACAGGAATGCGGCTGGAATATATTATTTTTAAATTGTTAACATTACTGTGGGGTTTTTTTTGTTTGTTTCTTCTTTTCTCCTTTCTTGCTTTACGAATAATACTGAATTTGATGTTGGTGGATGTAAATATTTATCTGTGCGTATGTATTGGTGATTGGCTCTTACTTTCTCTGTGTCTTCTTGAACCCTATGGCTATCCCTATAACATTGGGTTCCTATCAGGAAATCATTTCACGATAACAAGATAGCCTTAGCCTCTGGTGAGTGAAGATAACCACACCCCATACTAACCTCTTCCTTCACTATACTCTGGTAATCCCCCAATACAAGGATCTTTCTCTCATTCTCACCCCAAGTCTTTACCTTACCCACAACCCCATTTCTGTTTTCCTTAGCCCTAATAGAATAACCTACTCCCCCCAATCCCTTGTTCCCCTATACTCTAAAGCAGGTGTGATTTTACACTTCCCCAATTCACCTCCTTGACTTCCTAGTCATTCCTTCTCCCCAATTTCAGAGAGACCCTACTACCTGAAGAAATAGACATGCTTCAAAACAGGTACTTCTTTGCTATCATAATATATAGTGAGAGTTCTCTCAAAGAAAGCTGCTACTGTTGGTGCTAATCATCAGCTCATCTGTTTTAGTTGAAACAGACTAGCATTTGCACCTATATCGTCTCAATTTCTAACAGAACCGTCTAGCATCTTTAGGTCTGTATTGACCAAATAGCTCCCCTTCACAATGAAGCAAAGCCATAAGAAGCTCCAAATACTCCACCAAGAGTAAAAATAAAAGAAAAGCTCTCTGACTCAGAAAATGAGGAAAAGGGGAAATAAGTCCCCTCCTCATCCCCACAGCTCTCCACCCAAGGACCCCATAGCAGGGGCCCTAAATGAAAACCAAAGGCATTGTATCAGCATTATGATTAGTAATGCAATCAAAGAGTTAAGAGATGAAATAAGGAAAGAGATCAGAGACCAATTTCAAGAGATGAGAGACAACCTCTATAGGGAAATTAGGGAACAATTCCATGAGATGAAAGATCAGCTATACAAAGATATTGACATTCTGAAAAGAGATGTAGCAGAGCTATCAGGATTGAAAAACATGCTTAACCAATTCAAATCTTCACTGGATGATACCAACACCAGAGTATACTCCATTGAAAATAGAACTTCAGTGCTTGAAGAACGAGGTGTGGACAATGGGAATAGGATAAACATTATAGAATTCAAAGAAGAAAAACAAGATAAACAGCTTATATTATGTAATCAGAACTTCCAAGTAATATTTGATGAGATGAGGCATAATAATCTGGGAATCATTGGCCTGGAGGAAAACTCTGAACAGCAAACAAGAGGCTTCAAGAAACATTTAACTGAAAACATAAGTGAGAACTTCCCTCACTTTACTATTGATCCAGAATACCACATCCAAGATGCTTATAGAACACCAAATAGACCTAATCAACTGTGAAACTCACCAAGACATGTCATATACAAAATTAATAACAGAGAAATTAAAGAGAGAATTCTAAAAGCTGCTAGAGAAAAGCCCCAAATCACATTCAGAGGCAAACCAGTTCGGATCACTATGGATTTTTCAGAGCAAACAATGAAAGCCAGAAGAGCTTGGAACAATATCTCCCAAGTGTTAAAAAATAACAACTTCCACCCAAAGATATTATACCCTGCAAAACTCAGTTTCAAATGTGAAGAAGAAAGTAAATACTTCAATGACAAACTCAAGTTAACAAGATACATGAACACAAATCCTACTCTACAAAATATTCTCAAAGATGTTCTACATTCAGAAGAAAATACCAATGATATCCTAAATCCTTAAACAAGGGCGAGTCAATAATCATATTATACACAAGATGACTTCCAAGATGTCTCAAAATTCTGTAATTGATACAAAGTAAGAGACTCAGCCTCCCATATCTATTCTAACTTTGAATGTGAATGGTTTCAATGCCCCCAATTAAAAGACACAGACTGGCCCAATGGATCAAAAAACAAAATCCAACAATATGTTGACTGCAAGAGACACATTTGACACTCAAAAATAGTGTCACAGGCTGAAAGTGAAATGATGGCAAAATATCTGCCAGGCCTGCAGCCCAAAAAAACAAGCTGGCGTGGCTATCCTAATTTCTGATAAAATCAATTTCCAACTAAAACTAGTCAGAAAGAACAAAGAGGGTCACTATATCATACTAAAAGGGACAGTCCATCAAGAAGATATAGCATTAACTAACATTTATGCCGCCAACTACAGCCCCCCAAATTTATTGAAAAAATACTTAAGGACATTAATCCCCTCATTAACCTCAACACAATAATTCTGGGGGACTTCAACACACCACTATCAACTCTAGACAGATCATCAAAACAAAAAATCAATAAAGACATCTCCAATCTGAACAACTCTACAAATCAATCGGGATTAACAGACATCTACAGAATATTCCATCCTAAGACAGCTGAATTTACCTTCTTCTCAGCGGCTCATGGAGCCTTCTCTAAAATAGACCACATCCTACTTCACCAGGATAGTCTTAACAAATATAAAAATGTGGATATAACCCCATGTATTCTGTCGGATCATAATGCTATGATCTTAGCCATCAACAATAAGAGAAACAACAGAAACTATTCAAATACTTGGAAATTGAATAATTACCTCTTAAATGAAGGATGGGTAAAAGAGGAAATGAGAGCAGAAATTAAGAAACTCTTGGAACTGAACAAGAATGAGGAAACAACATACCAAAATCTCCGAGACAATATGAAAGCTTTCTTAAGAAGTAAATTTATAGCACTGACTGCATACATCAAAAATCTAGAAAGAGATCAGATTAATAGCCTTATGCTTCAACTCAAACAACTGCAAAAAGAGGAACAGTCCAACCCTAAATCTAACAGAAGACAGGAAATTACCAAAATCAGAGCTGAAATCAACAAAATTGAGAACAAAAAGCTATACAAACTATTAACAAAACTAAGAGTTGGTTCTTTGAAAGAGTGAACAAAATCTACAGACCCCTTGCCAAACTCACCTAAAGGAAGAAAGAAATGAAGCAAATCAATAAAATCAGAAACAAAATGGGGATATCACCACAGATTCATCCAAGATACAGAAGATTATCAGAACCTATTTTGAAAACTTATACTCTGCCAAATTTGATAACCTGGAGGACATGGACAGGTTTTTGAACACACACGACATCCCCTCTTTAACACAGGAGGACATTGAAAATCTCAACCAACCTATCACAGAAAGTGAAATTGAAGCAGCAATCAAAGCTCTCCCAAAAAAGAAAAGCCCAGGTCCAGATAGATATATAGCTGAATTCTACCAAGCCTTCACAGAAAAACTAACACCAATCCTCTACAAGCTCTTCCAGGAAATCAATAGAGTAGGATCACTGCAAAACACTTTTTATGAGGCAAATATTACACTGATTCCAAAGCCCAACAAAGACACGTCAAGGAAAGAAAACTACAGACCAATTTCCCTGATGTACATCGATGCAAAAATCCTTAATAAAATTTTATCTAATGGGATACAAAAGCACATTAAAAAGACAATACATTATGATCAAATGGGCTTCATTCCAGGAAAACAAGGCTGGTTCAACATACACAAATCAGTAAATGTAATCCACCACATAAACAGAATTAAAAACAAAAATCACATAATCATCTCAATTGATGTAGAGAAGGCATTTGATAAAATTTAACACCACTTTATGCTCAAAACTCTGGAAAAGTTAGGGATCAAGGGAAGATATTTTAACTATGTCAGATCCATTTACGACAGACCCATAGCCAACATTATCCTCAATGGAGAAAAACTGAAAGCATTTCCACTGAATTCAGGAACAAGACAAGGATCTCCACTTTCCCCACTCTTGTTCAATATAGTCCTTGAAATCCTTGCCAGAGCTATCAGGCAAGATAAGGAAATCAAAGGTATTTGTATAGGAAAAGAGGAAATTAAGTTATCTCTTTTCCCTGATGACATGATTCTATACCTAGAAGACCCAATATGATCGGCCAGAAAACTCCTAGAACTTATAGATGGTTTCAGCAAAGTAGCTGGCTACAAGATCAACTCCAGTAAGTCTCTAGCTTTCCTTTACTCCAGCAACAAATCCACGGAAGAAAAATCAGGAAATCTCTCCCATTCACCATCTCCTCCAAAAAAATGAAATACTTGGGCATTAATCTTACAAGGGATATTAAGGACCTCTTCAAAGAAAACTATCAAGCACTAAAAAAAATAAATTACAGAAGACCTGAGTAGATGGAAAAACATTCCATGCTCATGATTAGGCAGAATCAATAT
>PVKS010040024.1:0-16879 GCA_004027875.1 Aplodontia rufa | reverse complement strand
AAAGCATGTTGTCAACTCTAAAGGGCCAGGCAGGTGTTGGCTATTAGCACTTTGTACTATGTCATTTATTTCTCTGCATTGCAGTTCTTCCTCTTCTTCCTTCTGTCCCATACACAGTTACACCACCCCCAGTCCAGGAAATGGCATGCTTGTAATTCTGCTATTCTTGCTTGTGTGATAAGCAGGTTGGTATTGATTAACGGTTCTATTCTCCACTACTCCTTTGCCAAAGGCCCTGATTTCCATTTGAGGATTCAGGTAATTCATGGGAATAAGACTCCATCCCTGGCCCCAGCAATGGAGTTTATATCCTAAGACTGGCCAATTAGCATATTCTACCTCTCTGACGACACTTATTGGTTAAGGAGTGGGCGTGTGACTTAAACTGCTCCGATCTGTGTGAGACTAGGCAATTTTGCTAAGACAAGGACATCCTCTGTTTTCTTGCTGAGTGTGAATGAGAAAGCATGTGGATTTGGGAGTTCCTGGCAGCTCTCTTGGAATCACAAGGGGAGTCAGACTTAGAATAAAGTGAACATTGTGAAAGGCAAGGCCAAGGGACAAAAAGAAACCAGGTGTTTGGTGACCATTTAGCCAGATAAAGCTACACCTGAATTCAGATTTCTCCTTTGGACTTGTTAGTTACGTGAGCCAATAAATTCCTTTTATTATTTAATCTAAAATGAGTCAGGTTTTCTGATATGCACAATGAAAGTATCAGATTCTCTCACTCCCTGCCTCTTGAGATTAGAACTGCTGTCCATTAGATATTGACTAATAATGAATCTTTTGGAAATACATATCCAAATCACTATCCTGACCTTGTGATTGTGCAGCAGCACATCTATACCCTAGAAACTAGGTCTAACCAAAATGTAAAATAGGGCTTTGGGTATAGCTCAGTGGTAGCCCATGCAAGGCCCTGGGTTTAATCCCTAGTGCCAGAAACAAACAAAAAACAAAACAAAACAAAATAAGCCTACATAATCAAGGGTAAATCTTTTAAAAGTTATTTTAAAAAATCTTATCAGTGCATCATAATTATAATAGGGGGATTTGTTGTTACATATTCATACACGTACATGATATAATAATGTAATTTGGTCAATTTCATTCCCCAGTACCTCCTCAAGGACAAATTGTCAAAGAAATCTCAATAAGCATTTCACTTCTCTTTGGCCTAAAAAGGTGAAGATTCCTATGAATTAAGAGCAGACTCTTTTTAGAACAAATAAACAATAACAACAAAACAAAGCAAGGGAGGTAAAATGTATTCCACCTAGTCTACAGAGAAAGAGACTCTGGAGTTTAAATCTGGTGTTCTTTTTCTTTCCTTTTTTTTTTTTTTTTTATTTTGAGACAGATTCTTGCTGAGTTTCTTAGAGCCTCCCTAAGTTGCTGAGGCTGGCTTTGAGCTTACAACCGTACTGCCTCAGCCTCCCAAGCCACTGGGATTACTGGAGTGTGCCACCACACCTGGCCTATCTGGTGTTCTTAAGGGGTTTCTTAAAACACTGCCTGAGACACAAATGCTTGTATATGCTTGTATGAGTGATTTATTGATAGAGTTCCTTTAGGAGAAATCTATGAAGGATTAAAGGAAGGGAGATAAGAGAAGCTAAGCAAGGATGAAAGAACTCTAACCTCACCCTGATTCCACGAATGCTTTGGAGCATAAATTACTTCAAAAGTTTGTTCCTTTCAGAGGCAAGGGGGCCTACTATACCCTGGCAAGGGATGGAGGGTAGGCAATGTGTGTAACTTCTCAGGGATTGCTGGGTAAAGCAGTTTCTGTCAGCCAGGGGAAATCTTCCCCTAAAGTATACAGGTGTAAGCTGCAGCTGGGAGGAGGGTGCCTTGGCCTTGCAGAGAGAATCTTGGTGCAAAACCAACCACAACTGCAAGAATTGATGTGACCAAAATTTCTCTTGAAAATTCCCTTCATGGGACTGGAGCAGTGGCTCCGTGTTTATGGCGCTTGCCTGGCATGCATGAGGATGCAGGTTCAAACCCCAGCACCACATATTCAATGAAGTATAAGAGCAATGAAAGTCACATGAAAAACTAAATCAAATTGATTCTCTCTTTCTCTCTCTCAGTCCTTCTCTCTTTAAAAATATAAATAAAGAAAATAAGATTAAAAAAAGAAAATTCCCTTCATTTGCCCATTTTGAGGTTCTACTCCGTGACAAAAATTCCTCTTCGGAATAAAAATCATTCATGTTTTTTTTCTTTTGTTTGTGTTTTCTATTGGTAACATTTCAGCAAATGTGTGGAAATCTTAATCGGATGCTGTTTTGTGTTTTCATCGTCTTTTTTTGTCAGTTTCTCTAGTTCTTCATGCTAAACAATTTCTGTCGCCCTCATTTAATTCTTCAGTTTCTTCCTCTGCAGGCACCAAACACGGAAGGTCCCCTGCATGTTGCATTTCATTTCCTTGTCAATGCTCACTTGACCTTTAAAATGATTCCCATATCCTTTCTGGTTTTCACCAACATGTAAATCTGTTTTCGGCTTTCTTTCTCCCACTCTTTTCTCCTTGAGAGTTAGGGGTGTACACTGTACACATAACGCAGGCTGAGGAAGTGCGATGAACACCCAGGTACGATGGCAGGAGCTCTGGAGAGATTTGGCAGATAGCACTGAAGATGGCAGTTCTGCTGTGTGTCTTGCTGTGATTCTTGCCTGAGCTGGTTACTGGCAATGTACAGCTAGAACCTTTCCAGGCTGGCAGCTCTGAGTTAAGTATAGGTAGTGGTATCATGCATGCTGTGATTGACGTGATATTTGTTTTCGGACGTTGCTTGTGGGGTTCTGAGATGACTTCATCATTACTAGTTTCTTGGGCTGCAAGTTTTTGGGATTTGATTTCCTGTTGCAGAGGCGATGAGGAGGGAGCGGCCGCTTGTGGTGTGAACACTAAGGTGGATGCAGGCATGGAGCAAAATTGAAGTTGAGGTTTTAATTATGACCCGGTCTTTCCTTTCTCTATGTTCATCTTTTCCGAGGTCTCTAAGAAGAGAGGGTGGGCCATTGGTTTTGCAGAACCAAACTCATTGGACTGTTACCATACTTTTCATGTGATTAGATAGTTCCTTCAAAAAACAGTCTTCTGTTTCTCATTAGCTTTCAGGTAGATGACGTGTTAGGAAACTGGTCCTATTAAGTGTCAATGGCTGAAAACTATTATCACTCTCCATTTCTTCCACTCGTTGAGATGATTATTGGCATGCCTTTCTCTCTCTTCAAACCTCCAACATCTACTCCAACATCCTTACACTTAGCTGATGGCCCTGTTTCCTGATTCACTAAAAAAAAATAAATAAATGAAAGCACTCAGCAGCTTATCAGCTCTCAACACCCCATTTACCCATTTTGTGTGTGTGTGTGTGTGTGTGTGCGGTACTGGGGATTGAACACAGGGGTGTTCTCCCACTAAACTATATCCACATTCATTTTATTTTTTCATTTTGAGACAGAGTCTTACTGAGTTTCTGAGGCTAACCATTACCTTGCGACCCTCCTTCTTCAGACTCCAGGGCAGCTTGGATTACAGGTATGGACCACTGTGCGAAGTTCATTTACTCACTTGATTTTACCTTTGCCTATAGATTCTGCTTTTCCATTTGTGACCAGATTTGAATGTCTCTTCTCCTACCTAAAATTAATCTCTCCTCTGGTCTGTAAGAGCCAATCCCTTCTTAAGTTTTCATACTCAAAACACAAGTTTCTAGCAATTCTCTCTTCTCTCTAATGCATCATCAGATTTTCTCTTTTTTAGCTGTTTACTTTTTTGTGGTGTTGGGGATAGAACCCAGGGCCTTGTGAATGCTAGGTAAATGCTCTACTACTAAGCTATATCCTCAATCTAAATTTTCTTTCTTTACTAAATCATTTAGACTACTTTCTTCATTGATGCCAAAGTGATTTTTTTTTGAGATAGAGAGAGAGAGAAAGAGGGAATCAACTTTATTTTTTCATCTGGCCTTTGTTTTTCTGACACTTAGTTGTGTATGGGGTGCTGGGGTTTGAACCCAGGTCCTCACACATGCCAGGCAAGCTCTCCAGCTGCTGAGCTACTGCTCCAAACCCCAAAGTGATAATTTTAAAACTTAGTAACATTAGTGTCCCTATTTGTGGTCTATAGACCTAAATGATCTATAAACAAAAACAGAACCTCTCTCTTGGTCCTACATCCCCCTCCAACTTTGTTCCATTTTTCTACTCCTCTTTATGGTAGAACTGCTAACAAAAATTATTTCACCAATTCCACTTCACCTTCTATTCATTCTCTCTTGAACCCATTCCATTCAGGTTTTTCCTGCACCATTTCCCCAAAACTACTCTCAGAGGGGCTGGAGAGGTGGCTCAGTGGTAGAGCTCTTGGCCGGCATGTGTGAGGACCCAGGTTTGATCCCCAGTACCACATATACAACTCAGTGTCAGAAAAACAAAAACCAGATGAAAAAATAAAATTGACTCTTTCTAAGAATAAAATAACTATTCTTAGAAAGCTCATCAGTAATCTCTGTATTGTTAAACCCCAATGGTTGCTTCAGTTTAGTCTTCATCTTAGTTGTTATGAGTAGCATTTAACACAATTGATCCCTTCCTCCTTAGAACATATTCTTCTGGTGGCTCCTGAGAGCTCACACTCTCTTGGCTTTTCTCCCACTTCAACCACTACTCAGTTGTTTTTGCTCATTCTTCTTCCTGTTCCCCACCTACATACGTTGAAGTGCCCCCAAGGACTCAGGATTCAGTCTCCTGATTTGTTTCTGTCATGCTCCCCTCCTTTCTTACTCCTTTTATGATCCCAACGCATGGCCAAATCATCATTACACCCTGGACCCTTGCTTGAGCTGATACCTTCAGTCCAGACCTCTCCTAGAACTACAGATTTATAAATCTAACCTCTTGCTTCTTCGCTTGACTAATAGACCTCTCTAAAAACTAAGCTACTGATATTTTTGCACAATCTTCTCTTTCCCAAATCTTTCCTATCTAGTAAATGATACCTCTCTCCTTCCAGTTAGCTGATTAGGTCAAATCCAGGATTTAGCCTTGATTCTTCTATTTCTCTCTTATCCAATCAATCAGTAGTGAATTGTCAGTTCTACCTTCAAAATGTACATTGAATCCAGCCACTTCTCACCAGCTTCACCTCCATCATCACCATGGTCTAAGCCATTTTATCTTTTGGTTTGATTATTGTACCTATGTGATTCCTCTGCCTTAGGACACAGACTGCTTTAATCGCTGAGGTCAAAGTGCTGCTTTTAAAACTCGGTAAGATCAGGCTGCATCTTTGCAGAAGTCAGTATCCCTGTCTGTGGTCTATAGACCTAGAGGATCTGCAACAACTCTCAGTCCTGGTCCTTCATAATGTGATCCATCTTCTACTCCTACCCTTGTACCTTCCGCCCCAGCCCCACCAGCTTCCCTGTATTCAGACAGTGATCCCTTCCCACTCTTCAACACTCCAGGCTTTTCCCACTTGGTTTTCCTCTTCCCCCAGTTATTCATGTGGCTTATTTACTCATCTCCTAGATCCTGAATGTCCTCTCCTCCGTGAGCCCTTCCCTGAACAACACCTTATTGGAAAGTGCATTCTATTTTCTCTAGTCCCCTTCTCTGCTTAATTTTCCCCTACAGTACTTATCGCTGCCTAAACCCAGTTTCTTTCAAACCCTGCTTCCTCCTGTTATTAGCTCTCCTGTAGGAAGGACTTTCCTTCCCCTCCCCTCTTTTTGAGATGCTAGGGACTGAACCCAGATCCTCATCCATGCCCGTGAAGTGCTCTACATCTCCATCTCTAGGAGTTTTCTTCTGTTTTGTTCACTGCTGTGAATTGTGCCTGGCTAATATATATATGCATTAATACATATTGAATAAATGAATAAACATGTTCACATTTAAATTGACTTAAGAGATGCAAAGCCTAAATCTGAAGGAAGACCCTTCAATACTCAAATTTCTGATCCCTGACAGAGACTATTTGGGGTCAGCTGGACCTTTCTGCTTCTTTTCATCCCCTTACCTGTGGCAGTTACACATCTGCATTCCTATTCAACGCACCTGTGATAGGCTTCAGAAATTTCCAAATGCCTGCTAGATATATCTACCTCTGGATTTCATACAGGCATCTCAAACCTAAAAGTCCCAAACCCAGAAACTGGTTTTTTCCTCTACATGCCTTAAGTCCCTCCTGTTTAGTTACTTTTCTCTTACTGTCCTTGCTTTGGATAATGACAAGGTCACCTACCTGGTCATCCTCACAGGCCTATAAAGTCATTTTTTTTTTTTTTAAAGAAAGAGGGACAATGAGAGAGAGAGAGGGAAAGTGAGAAACAATTTTATTTAGTTTTTCATGTGGCCTTTGTTGCTCTGAGACTTCACTGTGTACGTGGTGCTGGGGTTTGAACTCTGATACTTGCGCATGCCAGGCAAGTACAGTAACTGCTGAGCCACCACTCTAGCCCCCATTTTTTTTTTTTTTAAGCGAGACAGGGACAGAGAGAGAGAGAGAGAAAATTAATTTTATTTAGTTTTTCATGTGGCCTTTGTTGCTCCAACATTTCATAGTGTACGTGGTGCTGGTGTTTCCACCTGGGTCCTTGCACATGCCAGGAAAGCGCTGTCACCGCTGAGCCACTGCTCCAGCCCCTGTGCAGTCATTTTTTTACTTCTTCCTTCTTACTCAAGCAATTGCTCAATCTCATCAATCTAAAAACCTAAACATTTCTCAAACACAGTACGTTATGTACCCCTAAACATCTTTCTATCTTCCTAATTTGCCAGAATTAGTTCTTATCTGCATGGTAACCACTCTTTAGTCTGCCCCAGGCAGTGCCTGGAATTTTCTTGCTAAAAAACAGATGTGATCTACACCATTCCTCCTCACAAATGGCTCTGCAAGTTTTCAATTTGCTGTAGAATAAAGTAAACCACCCTGGCATGGTGTTCCAGTCCTTTCATCATCCAGCACCATCTTACCTTTATAACTTTGGCTCCTGCTGGTCTTCCCAGCAGGTTTTATATTCCTGCCAGCATTTACTGCATAGCTCTGTACCTCTATTCTTGCTGGTCCCTTTGCCTGGGAAGCTCATGGGAAGCTCTTTTCTCTATTATTTTTTTAGTCTGAGATTTTTTTTTTTTTTTTGGTACCAGGTACCAGCGATTGAACCCAGGGGCACTTCACCACTGAGCCACTTCCCAAGCCATTTTTATGTTTTATTTTGAGACAGGGTCTCACTAAGTTGCTAGGGTCTTGCTAAGTTGCTGAGACTGGCTTTGAACTCACCATCAGCGTCCAGGTGTGTAATTCCAGTGTGACAAAAGCAGATTTTTGTTTTTAAATTCACTACATAGAAGTCATTTTATTATAGAGGTTAAACACATGGATTCTGAAGTCAGACTTCTGGAGCTTGCTGGCTGTGTGACCTTGTACCTCAATCTATTTTTGAAATGGGAATGATAATATTACCTATCTGTTAGGACTACTATGAGGATTAAATGAGTCAACCAGTGTACTTCAGCATGGTGCACTTTAGTACCTCTGACCTTCAGACACATCTCATCCTTTGTAATGCCTATGTTCTGGGTACCCTTACTAGGTTCTGGCCTCTGGGAGGGAGAGATCATCCTCATTCCTCTTCCAATCCTCCTGCACCCAGTACAGCAGAACTTTCACTAGCTTGCAGGCTCTAAAAATGCTTGGCAAATTAAATTTGTAAACCTGTGGGTGTTTATGCCAGACAATGAAACATTTACAAGTTTATGTTTTATGCTGTGACTCTTTTACCTACGAATCTTTTATAAAAAGTGGCTATTGGATCAGGCTGGCCACTCAATAGCTTTTGCCTTGTTTTTTAAAAATCCAGGTCATTGTCACCCCACTTGTGTGAACAGGAAGGCTTTTTACCCTTACCTCTTTCCCAAGTTCCCTCATGTGTGAGCCAAGACTTTCCAGGGGGTAGGGAGTAGGAAAGAGACACCTGTCATAAAGTTCCAGGCTTCTGAGACACAGATGAAGGTATTCAGCTATGGGCAAATACAAAGCTGGCCCTCTGCCCGCCCTGATGTTCCCCTCCAGTGAGCAAGTGACCTGATTTGGAGCTTTGAGTTTCACTTGCAACCACAGGCACAGCATACCTGCTAAGAAAGCTCCAGCCCTGACAAAGGCCTTAAATACAAGTGAGGGACCTGAGGATTCTTGGGAGGGTGCTGGCTCAAGTTACATCACATATTCCACCCCTGCCACCCCTCGGGCTTGTTTATTTACATTTCAGCAGGCCATACTAGGTGGGGCTGCGGACTGAGAGGACTGGAAGAAGTTTCTAGGGAGAGTGAAAATGGTAGAAAAGGAAATGCTTGATTAGAGGTTAACATGTCCCCTGGGGCTCCTTTGATTTGGATCATTGTAAAAGTGCACAGTGTAATGATTAAGTACTCCCTTGGGGGAGTGGTCTCTGCACAGAGTTGGGGCTTTGTTTCTGATGAGTTGCAGCTGCTGTGAATAAGGCAGACTAGACCAAACTGGGCATAGAGAAGATTTCCCAGGTCTGGAGTTACTTGCTTGCTCTCTTGCAGAACAGAGTACTATCTCATTATCTCCACCTAAGCCTGTGCTTTTTCCTATTCTATACCTCAAGTATCACCTGCAAGTTGCTTAGACTGTAACTTGGAACCAACCTACCATCCTCTGTTACCAGGTCCTGTTCACTTCCCTCCTAAAGGTCATTCAAATCTTTCCTTCTTTCCACCTCCAGTGGCATTGGTTTCATTCAAAGCTTCATTATGTCTTCTTTCACACAGGTTTCTCAGCCTTATTTATATCTCAGGCCTCCTATTCCATTTTCCATGTTATTGTCAGAGGGGTTTTTCCAAATTAGCTTCAAATCCATCTGTGGCTATCTATGGCCTTCTGAATCAAGTGTGCCACCCCAGATCCTGTCTTCCAAGACTCTTTAGGTCTGCTTTTCTGGCTTGTGTCTTGATATCTCCACATCTGTACCTCTCCAGGAGTACTTACCACAAACTGCATTGAGTCTCTAATTTGGCAGAAGAAAGAATTGCTTCCTAGCATCTAGCTTTGGCATACAGCATATTTCAGAAATTAATGAATGAACTCTACTGGTAACATCAGGGTTCAATTATAGTTCAGGGACTGGGTCTTGAAATATCTGAGTCTGAAAGAAGGAAATACAACAGTTATTGCAATTATGTTGTCAGAGGGGTAGAATGTCACACTTTATAAAAGAATGATCAAGTTTTATGTTTCTTCAAGCTAACCTGCTTACAGTGTACTTTAAAGACCAGTTTAGAAGACCTCTTCTGTGGTCTTGATGAAACACTGTATTTTCTAGCTTTGGCCAAACATTGAGGAGTCTAGGAATTACACTCACCAAGTGTTTCCAGAAATGTCAAACCTCTTGCTTAAAAACATGTCATTCCAAGATCACAGTTACATACATTTGATTCACTTAGAAAAGGTGTGAGAGGTAGGCAGGTAAACTATGGAATGCAATCTGCCTAATGAGGTCTGAGACAACTATAAAGGGAACTAGTTGCAGCGAAACAGCTGGAATGACTCCAAAGAAATCAATAACACGAAGGGGGCCTACTAACTATCAGATTTCCGCTGAACATTAAGGAAACACCTTTCCACACAGCAACTCAAAAATGGAATGGACCGCCTTGTGAGGCAGTGGGCTTTCTGTTACTCCAGGTATCCTGTTCTCCTGGACAGCAGCAGGCAGCTGGATTCAAGCAGAGGCGGGTCGCATCCAGGGGAAAGCGTATAAAGGAGACTGGCCTAAGGCGTCCTTTGATTCTTCGAACGTTGATTCTTTCGAATCTATTTTTTTTTCCCTAATCTTTTGATTCTTTGGCACCTTTTGATTCTTTGGAGTCTCAGCGCTAAATGTTAAAACGCAGTCGTGAAAAGCTGCAACAAAGATGAAAAGGGAGTTATTCAGAGTACTCAGAGGAAAAAGGGGGTGACAGTTAAAAGGAAAAAGCTACAAAGAAGAAACAGTGGAAGAGAAGCAGAGCAAACAAGAAAGAGGAAACCGGGAGGCGGGGAAGCGAGGGAGAAAAAACCTTAGGGAAGGAAGCCACTGACCAAACTCCTCCGGGACTGGAGGAGGGAAGGCACGCCCAGAGGGAAATCGGTCGCTTTAAGGACAGCCCCGCCCCCTGGAGTGACGGCGCAGCCGAGCGCTGACGATTGGCTGAGGCTGGAGGGCGGGATGGGGTTGCTAGGCGCGGAGGGGATCCGGCGGGCCCCGGCCGCCCGGAGCGCGGAGCGGCGGGAGCGGAGCTGGGGTTAGCGGCGCTGCTCGAAGATGGCGAGCGGCTGGGAAGCACGGCCGCCCTGGCGGCTGGGTCGCCTCCATCCGCCGCTTTGCCTGCTGCTGATGCTGCTGTTGAGGAGCCCGGCCCGGGCGGCACACATCAAGAAGGCGGAGGCGACGACAACGACGAGTGCGGGCGCCGAGGCGGCCGAGGGCCAGTTCGACCGCTACTACCATGAAGAGGAGCTGGGCAAGGCGCTGAAAGAGGCGGCGGCCGCGGGTCCCCCCGGCCTGGCTCGCCTCTTCAGCATCGGCCGCTCGGTGGAGGGTCGGCCGCTGTGGGTGCTGCGCCTCACAGCCGGGCTGGGGCCGCTGCTGCCGGACGGCAACGCGGGGCCGGACGCTGCGGGGCCGCTCCTGCCCGGCCGGCCGCAGGTGAAGCTGGTGGGCAACATGCACGGTGACGAGACCGTGTCGCGCCAGGTGCTGGTCTACCTGGCCCGCGAGCTAGCGTCTGGCTACCGCCGCGGGGACCCGCGTCTCGTCCGCCTGCTCAACACCACCGACGTGTACGTGCTGCCCAGCCTCAACCCCGACGGCTTCGAGCGTGCCCGCGAGGGGGACTGCGGCTTCGGCGACGGCGGCCCGCGGGGGGCCAGCGGCCGCGACAACAGCCGTGGCCGTGACCTCAACCGCAGCTTCCCGGACCAGTTCAGCACCGGCGAGCCCCCCGCCTTGGACGAAGTGCCGGAGGTGCGCGCCCTGATGGACTGGATCCGCAGGAATAAGTGAGTGTTGTCGGTCCTTTCTCCCGCGTGCTCCTGAGCCTTCAAGGGCAAGAAGCTGGTTCCGACACCCAGTAGACGCTCAAACAATGCTTGCCGGCCTAAGGGGTGGGGATAGCGGGGATGAAGGGTGACACCCAGTAACTGGAACAGAGTCCAGGCCGCGGAGCCTCGTAGTCCCGCTAATTGCCGAAGAAGCGGTGCCTAGGATGTCATTTTTTAAAGGTATGACCGAAGGGGCGATTCTTTTTTGGTGTTCTGTCCGTCTTCTTTCAGGACCATAGAACAGGAGTGATGGATGAGAGCTTAAGGATAACCTAGGTCAGCTCACTCATTTTATAAACTGCCAATATTGTTATTTTATTTCTAGAAGCACTGTACTAAGCACTTTCCGTGACTGCATTAGCACACTTGATGTTGGCCACAACCGGATGACATAGACATCATTCATATCCTTGTTTTGCATTCGGGGAAATTGAGGGTGAGAGTGGTTAAACTAATTTGCCTAGTGAGGAGTGTAGCAGGGACTTGACTCAGGCAATCGTTTCTTAGTGCTCTTTCTTAACTGGGGCAAGAAGCTCAGAAGTGGTAAATGACAACCCCAGCGTCTTCCTCTTGATTATTTGACAGAAACTGATTCTCCTCCAGTTTTTACTTCTGTCTCTGCTGAAGAGCATATGGTCTTGGCTGGAGAATTTGCACAGATCTATGAGCTGCTTTATTTTAGACTACAAGGGTTTCTGATGTCATTTTTGCACCCAATTATTGGGTCTGGACAGAATACTAATTGTCACACTTAATACACACCTTGAGTGTTAAGTATTGTGTAGGATTCTTAATAAATTAACGAGGGCCTCAACAAATTAGTGTGTGACAAGAAACTATTATAAATCTATGAGATGTTCACCCAGTTAAAGTTGACAGAAATTGTACCCACCAGCCAAGTTTGGATGAGCTGAAATAATATGGACCATCTCAGTGGAAGAGGTAGAACTTGAACTGAGTCTGGAGAGGTGGGTAGGATTTACAGCAGAAAAGAAGAGGAGTAAAGGAAGAGGGAACTTACTACAAATAGAATGGTGTCTGAAGTGAGCATATGCCTCTGTTTTTTCAAGCATTATGGTTGCCAGTATATCCCCATTTTTGTATCTTCATTAGGCTTTTTAAGCAGTAATCTTTCCATCTTGATTTGGGGATTTCTGAATGGCAGGTAAGATAAGGTAATAATGAATGAAGAAGCTTCTCTGTGGGACTTGGAATCATTTCTCCTACAAGATTTCAGTCACCTATAGCAGATCTAGAAGATTCGTGGGCATTATGACAGCTCCAGATTCTTTTCACCTTTCGTTTTACTCCCGTTAGAAAAGCCCTCAAAGATATTTCACATACACTTTCTAGGACATTTTTTTTTCTTTTAAAGATGACCATGTCAGTCTGAACAACTGCATAAATTTGACTTTGACGTAATACGTATTGTCAGAAGCTGTGATGGCCAGGCCTTTTCTGAGGTGATATATCATTTGCACTGTTATAATTGCTTAAGTGTTTACAGCACCCTGTTACAACCCTTGCAGGGATTTTTCTCTTCAGTATCAGTTATGCTGTGGCCAAAAATGAAAATTTCCTTTTGGTCTAAGTCACCTAGAGGTTATACTGAAAGCCTTTAATTTTTAATCTGGGACCAAAAATTTGCTCTCTGATTATCTCTTTCATATCACTAGTATTTAATGATTGTGAGTTATAGTTGAGTATGTTCAATCATAGGAGCTTGTGAGGATTTTAAAAATTTATATGGGTCAGTTGGTATTATATGGAGAGACATATTTTTTCCCCCTGTGGCAGTGTACTACCCTAACCATACTGCATATTTTCAAACATGTAACTCTAATCAGAAAGAAAAATAGGTGATTATATAGGGTAAACAGTATATCCATCCATCCTCAGTCTTCAAAAATTAACTCAAAATCTGTATTTGATGATTAATCAATAACAAAGGACACTGATGTGAATAAAATTAAAAACAAGGACACACAATTTGAGATTGATGCTTAGATATAGTCATGAATAAGCTATTAAAAAGATAGTCTGTATGAGAAAACTACCTTTTTCATTGTATCTTGTGAAGTAAATCTTTTTGGATAAATTCTTGATCTCTATTCACTGAACTATATTAGAAATAGCTTTTTGTTGTTATTTTGAATATGTAAAAACTCAAGACTTATTTCTTCCAGTTTAGGGAAGTTTATTTTTTGTTTTACTTTATACTTTATCCAGAGGCTGTTTTTGTACAATTGATAATTGAGATAAATATTTTGGAAAATACAAGAGATTTTAATTTCATCACTGAATAAAGATTTCATGCTTTATTTGACACCATGTTTTTTATTTTATTTTATTTTTTTAAAGAGAGAAGGACAGTAAAAGAGAGAATATTTTATTTAGTTTTTCATGTGGCCTTCATTGCTTCCACACTTCATTGCATATGTGGTGCTGGGGTTCAAACCCATGTCCTCACGCATATGAGGCAAGAAGTGTAACTGCTGAGCCACCACTCCAGCCCCTTGATTCCATATTTTTGACACTATAGATTTCTTTAAATAAATATACTTATATAGACTTTAATAGAAGATAGCATATAAATGATTTCTTGGTGCTAGGGATTGAACCTCAGGGTCTGTCAAGCACTTTACCACTAAGTTACACCTGTAACCTCAATTTTTTGGTGTTTGTGAAAAACATTATAGTATTGTGGGTGGGTACAGATTATTTTGGGGACTTGTGCATTGTTTTTTTTTTTTTTTTAAAGAGAGAAGGATAGAAAGAGGGAGACAGAATTAATTTTTTTGAGTTTTTCACATGGCTTTTGTTGCTCTGACACTTAGTTGTGTACATGGGTGCTGGGGTTTGAACCCGTGTCCTTGTGCATGCTGGGCAAGCACCATAACTACTGAGCCACCACTCCAGCCCTGGACTTGTGCATATTTATCTACAATTCCCCAAATCTTTGTAGTTTTTTAGGCATCATGTTCTCAATTTTTTTGTTATCTATAGCATTATCTAGAGAACATAAGAATTAATTTAGAAAATTTTGAATATTTATATACTCTTATTTATAATATATATTTAGCAGCTACTTTTTATGTGTTTTTTTGGGGGCATTTGCTAGGGATTGAACCTGAGTGCTAGGCAAGCACTCCACCACTGAGCTACATCTCTACCCCAACTACGTTAAAGTAGGGAGTGATATATAATATTGAAGTCAAGTATGAGAAACACTTGGGATAACTGATGTGAGTGGAAATCATAAAGTACCTTTCAAGTAAGATTGAAATGGATATGCAAAGTTGGTTTGACAAAAAGACTCAAAAGAGTAATCTTTTAGCCCTTGTGATTGATGTTACTTTCTCTTGACATTCTGGCATTTGATACCTAAGGAAAAAAGAGAGAGAGAGTATGGAAGATCTGATTGAATTTTATCACTCAAGTAGTTGGAAATATTTTATTCTGAAAGTACTTGGTTAGGCCATTTTAAAGATAAGGGCCACAAGAAGTTTGAACAAAATGAAAAATAGCATTTCGTAGAGAACCTTGGGTTTTTAAAGTTTTAATTAAAAATATGGGAAGTGGCATACTTCACTTAGAATGTTCAGGGCTTTTTATTGTTGTTCATAATGTATTCCTAGTGCTTAGAACAGTGTTCAGCTCATAGTTGACACTCAAAAAATATTTGTTGCCAAATGGATTACCTGATCTGGACCTGCCTTCTTATAGCTTTCCCAAAGTCCAGTGTGTGAGTGTGGGGGGAGTACTTAAATTGTTTGAGAGATACAAACCAGAAAGTAAGTTTTTAATATATTAGCTCTGTGGGTGCGTGGGTGGGGATTGTTAGGATAGTCAGAAAGTTAGACTGTGTACTTAGTTTTTGTATCTGTATCATTCTGTCACTCAAGATGGGGAAATGGAAAATACAATGATAATCTGTATGTTAATAATTCCTTAAACAGGATGCTAGATAACTCCAAAGAAATGAACTGTTGTTGAATAGGAGCTATAAAGCAGTCATTGTGCTAGAAGAGGTTCATGTGTATTATTTTACTTAGTCTTCATAACAACTCTGAGAAGCACATAGCATTAATCCTCATTTTATAGATGAGAAGGAAACTAGGGTTTATTGAATTTAGGGGCAGAAACTTCTCATTTTGTTACTGTAAAGCCACTGATCTTACTGTATTTGCCTGGCTTCAAAGCTTGTATATTGCCACTACACCAAATGGCATTCTCTGGTATCTGAAAGAGTGCTAATAATAATTATATTAGTCTTAAGCTAGTCTCTTTTTATAGTCTGTTCTAATGTTTAATCATATTATTATTGGCTAAATTTTTCCTTTTGATGTGAACAGATTCTGTTACAAGAAATTTTCATTGTTTGATCTCTGGGATGGTGCTGATCATGCTTTCATTTTAGACATATGATAGATTTTTCTTTCAAGCATATAGAGAGAAATGTTATGTGTCAACTCTCCCTGTAGAATTTCTGTAGGTAAGTTAATTTCAACCACAATTTAGAGTGAAATTTAGAGTACTTTTCTCTTTGCACAATTTAGAGTGCAAAGAGAAAAGTATTTAATATCTACTTGAAATGGTTTGAACTGTTAAATAAGGGAAAGTTGCGTGAATAGAATGTAAGCTTTTTTTTTTAACCTGTAGCTTTCACCATAAAAGAAATTCTTTGATATTTCTATATCGATAAATTTGACCTTATTATGAATTTGGTTCACTTAAAAGTAGAAAACATAAGGCTGTGGATGTGGCACAGTAGTAGGATGCTTGGCTAGCATGTAAGAGGTCTTGGGTTTAATCCCTAGCACCCCTTCCCCCGCCCAGAGAAACATTAAGAAAAGGTTTGTTTTTTTTTTTTGTCCTAAAGATTAAACCCATTGAGCATTTAACCACTGAGCCACAACCCCAGCCCGTTTTTTATTTTTTATTTTGAGACAGGATCTTGCTAAGCTGCATGGGACTTCACTGAGTTGCTGAGGCTGATTTTAAGCTTCAAACTTATGATTCTCCTGCCCCTTGAGTTGATGGGATTACAGGCATGTGCCATCATGCCTGGCCAGAAAAAGTGTTATTGGCCTTGTCTCCAACTCAATTTCTTTTTTTAATGCTCTAGTCTTTTGGTACAATGGAGGACTAGTCTTTGATATGCTGTATTATTTTTCTCTGAAAATATCTTACTATATCAGATTGCTTTTTGCTTTTCCTGAAACTTCTCAACTGTGACCTCTTTCTTGAAAATGTGAATTTAGTGCACATATTTTGTGCAATTGGAGCAAAACAAAACACATTCTGTTTTAATTTAAATTCCCTATCTTTAAAATTGTCTTTGGACAGTAAATATACAAAGCATAACCTAACTCATCTATTCAACAAATACTTGTTTATATATGCAGCTACATTTTTCTATGAAATGGACAAATCATGAAACATAAATATTAGGTTTAACTCTATGAAATTGTTATTTTTTCTTTTTTATTAAGAAACTTAGTTGTTGTATAATCAAAAATGCATATAAGGTAACAATATGACATGCATATATTCTTAAATCAGAAATACCTGGGAGCTGGAGCAGTGGCTCAGCAGTTACCATGCTTGCCTGGCATGCGCAAGTACATGGGTTCAAACCCCAGCACCATGTACACAACTGACTGTCAGAGCAACGAAAGCCATATGAAAAATTCAGTAAAAACTGATTCTCTCTGTCTCTTTCTCTCTCTCTCACTGTCCTTCTCTCTT
>PVKS010040023.1:0-16881 GCA_004027875.1 Aplodontia rufa | reverse complement strand
AAAGCACATATGTGACAATTCTGGAAGGCTGAGGGGAAATGATTGGGTTGGCAAAGCCTTAAACCAATCAGCAAGTTAATCCCATAGGGATGAACTGGAAACTGTAGGCTGGTGGGGTGTGGCTGGAGGAGGTGGGTCATTGGGGGTGCGCCTTTGGGTGTGTGCCCTGTAATTAGTGTGCAATTTCTCAGCTCTGCTTCCCCATGTGATGCCTTGAGTCTCTGCTTATTGGAGCCATGGCTGCCACCATGATGTTCAGCCTCACCTCCAACGCTGAGGAATGGAACTGTCCTCCTGTGCACTGAGACCTCTGAAACTGTGAGTCCCTAAATAAACTTTTCCTCCTAAAATTATTCTTTTTGAGTTGCTTAGTCACAGCAGTGAAAAAACTGACTAAAATGATGAGTGTGTGGAGACAGAGAAAGAGCTGGCCAAGTTCACGTGATGCCTGCATCACCCCAGAACCGCTGGGCATGTGACAGCTGCAACTAGATGGCACAGGTGTACAGTGGTCACTTCAATGCCACCAGCATTGTTGTGTTGATCTTGTGTGTGTTTTTTTTTTTCAGATGTAGAACAATTGGTAAAGTTTCCAGTAACACAAAACATATTCTTCCCTTTAATTACAAAGTATCTGAGTTCTGGAAAAGTCAGTGGTTACTAAAGCTATGCAAAATAAATTGTGTGTTTATATTGTGAAGTGAAATGTGTTTCTATGTTCAATTCTCTTATGGGGACCTCAGATGTGGGGTTTGAAAGCTGTGTGAAGTAGAGAGAAGTAAGTTTTCATGGTGTTCAACCATCCTGCTCACTGGAGGCCCTCGGCAACCCTGTCACCTCCCAAAGTGAGTGGCACAGGTACAGTCCCCAGCTGCCTCATCAAACACTGAGGAAAGGGGACAACAGATTCCTGAGACTGCCCTGGGGAAGTACTGCCCTCCTGAAGCTCTCCTGAAAACACCAGTTCAGAAAGGCTGAGTAATTGAAAAACAACTTCTTTTTCTCATGTTGGGAGACTTGATTTGACAATTCAACCTTATGTATTTTGAAACTGAATGTTAGAAAATTGGGAAAATCCCCTATAAGCTGCTTTTCCTGAGATGAGCCTTAAGTGAAGTTTCCTTGGGCAGGTGGCCTTAGCGGCCTCTGTCAGGCCATGATCGTGAACACAACGAATGGGACAGAGGCAATGAGCCACAGGTTATTTCCCAGGGAAAACCCAAGATCCTGGTTCAGTTGAAAGAACTCACACGGCATGTGAACAGCTGAAAATATCAATATGTGACTGTAACACGGATTCTGGGAAGCAGTGACAGCGATGTGACGCGGTCAGCAATTTCTTCCTTCAGTCACATGGATTAAGACAGTTTCCTCCTTTTGTATTTATGAAACTCTTAAAGAAGATCCTATTTTCAAATGAGCTCTTAGATGAATCTGGAAAATATAAAGCAGATAGAAAATGAAAGAAGAATTATTTTAGTGTGAATATGTTTTCTAAGCACAAATTTATAACATTTCATTTTAATATTAAACATTTATAAAATGAAGTTATTTTGGCATGATGGAAATCAGGATTTGGTTGATAGTTCAGTCGGATTGTTAACATCTAGTTTATTCTGTTATTTTGTTGCAATGATACAAGATTAAAATCTCTTGATTCATAAGATACGTGGTTGCAAATAGTAGTTTTTTTTAATTGCCTTGCATTCTTAAGACTTACTTTAGAATTCTGTTGCAAAATCCTAAATTACAAATGAGAAAACTTTCATTTTTTAACTTATACCAATTGTCAGAAAATTTTTTAGGATTCTATTGCAAAATCCTAAATTATAAATGAGAAAAGTTTTGCTATTTTAATTTATACCAGTTGTCAGAAAATTTAGTTGCTTTGTAGGCAAACCATGTTATCTAACTATTTTCACAGCCAAATCATAAATCTAAATGCTAGACAAATAGCAAGGCCAAACTAAGGTAACATAAAGCAAACAGAAATCCCTTAAAGCCCCCAAACTACCTAGAGACAGACATAATCACATGTGGGTATGCCACGTAGCTTCTCGTATTGTTGTACAATGACAATAAAACTGTATGGCACTTGAACCACTCAGGGACAACTGAGCTTCCTGGCATTGACGGAGGAAGAGCTAAAGAGGTCATAGCAATGCCCAGTATGCCCTTGGACTTCAGGTAGCATGCGCTTGCAGAGGCCTGGGTCCTTCCAATGCTGCAGCAGAGCTAGTCTTTGTTTGGTGAACCATCATTTGCACAACTGGAAGCAATCATTAGCAGAGCTGGTTCTACTTAAAATTGACCCTGCATTTTTAAGAAGAACCTTAGATGTTAAAGCACAGAGGGATCTGGGAATCAGCAGATTTTGTGGTTGGCAAAGGCCTCTCCCCACTCTCCGGGTACCACTCCCCATCCTTCTGTCTTATCTTTTCATGCCCTATTGTGGCAGTGATCATGCTACCGAACAAGGTACTTCTAAGAATTTCAAGCTTCCCATGTAAGCTGAAGATTTATGATTTGCCTCCAAAACAAGATCCAAGGCTTCTCATGCTTGCATTGGATGGCAGGTGTCGTTCTAAAATGGTTCATGAAAAAAACAAAAACAAAAACAGAAAACTTAATTATAAGCACTAATTCTTAAGAACCCTAAAGTTGTTTTAAAAGGCTATCTATCAATCATTCAACCTTAACATATTAACCACTTATACCAATGCAACTTTTTTTAAACTCGGATAAAGAAGAGAGAACTCATTCCCTTGCCATGGCTCATAGACAATGGATGTAAAGTTGAATATTTCTTGCTCATCTTTTATTTTCTCATTAGCAGCTTTATTTTTAAGCATAGCCATGTTTACAAGTAATTTTTATTTCACTGTTTCATCATCATTTTATAACAAATATTTTCTCCTATGAATCTGTAGCTTTTCATAGCTCTGTCTTTGGATAAATGGCACACTGTTTGTTTTGCCAATGGGAACCATGCCTGACTCCATGTTCACCTTCACCCTCTTCCAGCTGTCTTGGTCTGTGCACATGATTTGTAAAAGTTTGTAAATAAGGAATGGTGACTTTCAGGAAAAGAAAACTTACAACTAGCTAATAGTTACTTAATACTACCTAAAGTCTGAGGAAAGAATTTCTGGGGCCCATTGAGCCTCCTTTTGTGCTAGATCAAGGTGGAAAGTACAAGGCCACAAAGATGAGCTCTTGCAGCCACGAGGGGACACCTCACTGGCAGAGAACCATAATTGCAAGGCCACAAGACCACACTCCAAGATGGCACCAGTGAAGGAAAGTCTGAAAGATGGGGCGCTTTGGGTGAACCGTGCCCCCATCTCATTCCTGTGTCTTAGCCCTAACCCCAGGATGTGACTGTATTTGAGGATTGAGAGTAAATACAGAGTACATAAGATTAAATGGGGTGATTGGAGTGGGTTCTCATCCAGTCTGACTGGTGTCCTCATGAGTAGGGGAAATTCAGGCACACACATAAAGGGAAGACACATGAAGGTACAGGGAGAAGTGATGGCTGCAAGCCAAGCAGAGAGGCTTGGAATGGAACCAGCCCTGCGGCATCTTAAGCTCTGACTTTGAGCTTTGAGAACTGGAGACAATGAATGTGTTGTTCCAGCGCCATCCTCACCTACCACAGCGCACTGCATGGACGTTCAACGAGGGCATCGGACGTACTTAGAGTCAATCTGGCCCACAGCCAGTGCTCCAGCTAGTTTCTCTCATGTTATTAGCATAAATACAATACATTTCAAAGATGTATTTTAAAGATGGAAGTTCAATTTTCTCACATGGATGTTGGAAGAGTTCAATATGCAATAGGCACAAAGAGCTAGGGATTGCATGTTGGTAAATATCACTGGCCTCACCCCTCCCTGCTCCCACCCAGGCCCTCCCAGCCGGTGCACAGGGCTGAAGAGAGGCACAGGTGAAAGCCAAGAATTTTGCAACTGTCACAGGCAGTTTCGAATGTTGTGATTCAGACAAACACAGTGTGGGGGAAGTGGTCCCCAGCCACAGTGACTGGGGCAGCTGGAATACCCCAGTCTGGGTTTAAATGAGAGCCCTCTTGCCAATGCCCCATCCTATTGTCATCTTCGGTCTCAGGGATCCTCTGCATGTTTCCTCCAGGAGCCTGGGACTGCTCCCCAGCCCAATTTTTATTTAATTTTTTAATCAATCAATTTATTTATTGTACAATCAAAAATGTATATAAAGTAACAATATGATATGCACATATTCTTAAATCAGATTTACCTCCTAGGCCCCTCCCTATTCTCCTTCCCTCTCCCCTCCTCCACCTGCCCCGCTCCTTCCTGATGCATATCTATGATTGCCTAGGTTGCGTGTTGCTAGCCTTTGTTGGGTCTAATACATGAGACTGACTACACAGGCCTGGGTTTAGCTCCACCCTCCACAGATGAGTGAAAACGTTTTATTTAAGATTGTTTTCCATAGTGCTAAGACTCAGGAGTTTAGTTTGCTGTCTTTTGACACCGTCCCCTCTTTAGAGCTCTACCGGTACCTCTCATGAAAGTGCAGTCCTCTTTGTGACTTAGGAGGATGGGATAGACAGACACCTGTCCCTGGCTGTGCTTCCTGACCAGGCAGTTTGTGCCTATTATTCAGAAACATTTGCTGAAAATGTCCTCAGTGCAAGGCTCACCCAGCACTGTCACCTGCATTGTCTTACTGGGCCACCATCATGGTCCTCATGAGGCTTCAAAATTGCACCAGCACTTGAAGAGTGAATCTGCTTTCCCAGGTGCTCCACACTGGTGTGCGAGCCCCCAGCAGGGAGACCAGCCCTTTCTAACTGCAATGCTCCAAGAACATCTTTTGAATGCCTCATGGGACACAACTTGGTTCATCTGTCCGCTTTACCGGCCTTAAATCCCCAGTGCAATTTGTATGACAGTGACTCACAGAAAGCGATTTTCACCCAGGCCCAACTGCACTGAAGCCTCAAGGGAAAAAATGCTCCATGAGACATCTGCTTTAACAGCTCGGAGGGAGTTTTCAGCTCTTTGTTGCTCTGACCAGCAACCTGGGCTATTGTCCTTATTCTCTTTTATCCTTTGCAATTCTCTCGGCCCACAGTGCCTCTCTGCTGCCCTAAGCTCTCCTGCGGCCCAGGCCAGTGTCACTTGCTCACTGCGGAATTGGCGCTGCAGGTTGACATCCCTTGCTGAGTGAGGGCTGGGTGTTTGCAGCCATTGTTTCCCCTGGTTAGAGATGGAATATTCTCTCGGCTTCTTACCAGGCTGTGCCCTGCTCTGTTCTGACCGTGGTGAGGGTGGTAAAGGCTGAGACTTGGAGCCCTAGTCCACACCTGGGACCCCTGGCATTGGGCCTGACTCTGGAGGGAGTGCAGAGAGCACTCCAACAGGGCCCTGTGCTAGAATGCAGGCTCTGGAAACCTCCCCACTCTCTTCAGAGAAAACTGATGCCTATCTCTGGCAGACAGCATCCCTCTCAGAGCTGCTCAGAGGCCACAGCCTTCTCTGCCAGGCCGGCCCAGGCCTCACCTGGAAGCAGGGGGTTCTTAGGAAGAAAGGCCAAGCTCTGAATTTGGCCCTGTAGCTCCATGTGAGTCCTGCACGGGAGGGCAGGAATGACCTGGGAGCCTTGTGCTCACCTCCTCTGTAGGATAGGATTATCAGCTGTGCTGACGCTGTCACTGTCGGGCTAGACTGCCCCCGCACAGTATCTGTGTGTTGTGGCCCTAATCCCCCATGCAGCAGAACATGAACTCCATTTAGAGATGAGGCCTTTCTGAGGTGATCAAGTCAACAGGGGCCCAGGGTTGGGCCCTCACCACTGTGAGGGTGTCCTCATAAATGGGAAATTTGGGCACAGATGCACAAAGAGGGAAGACACAGGGAGGACACAGGTGGGGCAGGTGACCACCTGCCAGCCAGAGAGCAAGGTGCGGGCAGCTCCTCCCACATACCCTCCTAGGCACCCAACCTGCAGACACCTTGGTCTCACACTTTGGGCCTTCAGTGCGTTTCCATCCTTAATCCTCCTCATTTGTGGCACTGTGCTACTGCAGCCGAGACAAACTGACGCCAAGTCTCATAGGCTTTGTGGGATGAATGAAGGAAGACACAAGCAGTGCCCAACAGTTACTGCAGGCACTCAAAAAGCCATCAGAATCATCTTGCTCGTGAGGACCAGGGACACAACCATGCTTTGCCATGAAAAACCATGCTCTGTGTGGAAGCCAAGCAAAGGCCTTGGTGGTACCCCTTAGAGAGCAGATGACCACATGAAGTGTGTGTGTGTGGCATGCATGAGCATGTGTGCGCATGTGTAAGCATATGGGGTACACGTTTCCATTTCGAGGTTTTGTCTCTGACCCATGGCTCCCAGCCCATAAAGGGAGGAGTTGGGGATCTGTGTCTGGAAACCCGTGCAGGTGCCTCGCAGGGCTGAGCAACAAGCCTGTGAGAGCTCCATCGCTTGGGAGTACTGTCCCATCAGTGCAGGGCTCCACTCAGCACTAACAGAGTAAGGATGTGGGTGCTCCAGTGCTAAAACCAGAACTTTGGTTCTGGATCATTCATTCAACATTTGTGGACTTTGGACAGCTGATTACCGTTTTTGGACCATCTGCAGGGACAGGGAGGGTGGAGTCGAGCTTGAGTGATCAGCAAGGCTTTTGAGATCCTACAACAAAGTGAGAGGCTGATGGTCACCTCATTTAGGTGGCAACATGGCTTCCATCTGTGGGTAGCCCAGTCTTGCAGAACAATGCAGTGCATCTCTTTCTGAAAAAGTTTTTGTAATGTAGTTTAATCATCCTACTGCCATACAATTAGCATTTTCAAGTGGATCTGACTTAGTTGAAGCAGATGGTTTATCTCCTCTTCTAGTGTTGCGACTTGGACATTATATCATTTCTACATCTAACTCCGTCCTTGCAGCGCTCAAGGAATCATTCCAAATTTTGCGCACTGTGTTTTGACTTATTTAATGCAGACGTACTTTACCCGCAGTAAACATGATTACCAAAATACTTTAACTTGAGAGCTTCTGCTTCCCTCCCTAGTGTAATTAGTCACACTGCACTCTCTCTGCAGTTAGGGGAGAAGAGAGAGAAAAATGTTCTTCACAAAGCATCTTGCAAATGTATCTTTACTCCTCTCCAGCTGCCGGCTCCTCTCTTCTGCATTCCCAGAGTGTCCAATCCTTGAAACAAGGGCAGAAAGAGGAAGGTTCCCCGAGTTGTCACCTGAGCAGCCACCTTCCAAAACAGGCATTGAAGCCATCTGGGATCAGACCTGGCCAAGACTAAAAAGCCATGGTATGACCTCTGGCCCTTGCTACCACTCAGTCTCCACCTTGGGATGAAGTGTGGACAGTCCCTTGAGGAACAATAGGGACGTGGGCTCCCAGAGCACCTGACCATCTCATTGCACACTTTCTTCTTATTTATCCTTCCTGACAGTTTTGACAGCAGGAGGTGACAACCCCAGCAAATCACTTGGTACCTGCAGAGCCAGACCAATCTGCTTTGCAATTCCTGATCTATGATCTCAGTCAAGACAAACAAGTCAACTGTCCTTGGGAGATTTCCAGGAGGTGTGGAGCTAATGCTTACGGAAGCTGCCGAGAGGAGGTCTGGCACGAGGCAGGTTCTCAAGCAATCCCAGGATGCTCCTGGGCCAAGGAAACCAAGGCTCAGAGGGTCGCCTGGCTGATGCATATTGAAGAGCATCAAACAGATCAGCACACTCACCTCCGTTTGTCTTTTAACTAGGGTGAGATTCTCATACGGTTCAATGCATGCTCACGCTTCCCACATGGGTTTGATCCTAATCTCTCTAGCAGCTCCAGTCCTCAGACAGCTCAAGACACAAAAATGGAGTCTTTGTTTCCTGAGTCCTTGCTCCTGTACAGAGCATGCTCTGGGTGTCTCCAGGGGAAGCAGTGCCCTCGGGGACAAAGTGGAAGAACATTACATCCCCAACCACAATCACACAGCTTAGGTTTCAACCTCTTTGACTGAGAAATGCAGCCTCCGGAAGGGAAGAAAGAGCCTGGGAGCCTCAGGGAGCTCCCCAGGGAGGATCCAGGAGGAGAGCTGGGGAGCTAGACAGTGCAGACCAGGACCACCATCCCCGGACCTGTGCGCTGTGGGACAGCAGGAGGGACTGCAGGGGCACAGCTGGACAGCTCTTAATTTTATGCTTTTCTTTTCTTTTTTTTTTTTTTGGTGGTAGTCATGACCCCAGTGGGGTTTTATCTACATCCACAGTCCTTTCTATTTTTTTTTTTTTATTTTAGAAACAGGGTCTTGTTAAACTGCTGAGGGTCTCCCTAAATTTTCCTGGCATTGAATTTGTGATCCTCCTGCCCCAGCCTCTGAAGTTGCAGGGATTAGAGGTGAGTGTCACTGTGCCCTGCTATGTTTTTTAAAAGGTGTAGAAGCAGACTTATGAGCATGTGCACCAGAAAGCTTATCCATGAGTCCTGACCAGCTTAAGAAATGAAGGATAAAGCGGAGGACTTAGAATCAGGGAAACATAAGGGGTGTCCCCGTGGGCAAAAGTCAGCTTTGCAGGGTAACACTTTCCTCCGTCCCCAGCTGGGGCTGCTTGCTTGCCTTGCCTGCGGGCTCAGCCGCACAGACCATGTAGGTAGGGTCCAGAGCTGGGGGCGAAGGTTAGCTGGGACAGTCATGTGTTGCAGGGCAGAGCCTGAGGCCCTGGGGTCAGCAATCCCACCTTGTCTGCTTTCAACACTCAGATGCTTTCTCACTGTGGGGTTTTCTTTTGCTTTAACTTTGATTTTTTTTAAAGACAGAGAGGGAGAGAGAGAGAATCAGTTTTATTTAGTTTTGCATGTGGTTTTCATTGTTCTGACACTTTGTTGTGTATGTGGTGCTGAGATTCGAACCCACGTCCTCATGTATCCCAGGCAGGCGCGGTAACCATTGAGCCACTGCTGCAGCCCATAATGGGAGGTTTTGACTCTCTTAAATCTGCACTATGTTGTTGAGTCCTCTACTCTTAGTCTGCTTCCTCCACCCGGTTCTGCCTTCTAGTTCATCTCAGACAGCGTTTTAGCTAGATAATGGCATTGTCCTCTTCTCTGGACAACCCCACCATTCCTCAGTCCTGGATCCTGAGACCTGCCCAATTATCCATACAACTGGAATCTTCCAGAGCCTCTTCTAGGTATGAGTTTCTGCTGTAGAATTTTGACCCAGCCTGGCCACTTTCTGCCAAAGTTTGCGATTATCAATTTATTTATTAAGGTCTTGAATCCATTTCACTCCCCAGCATATCTGATGCACATTACCTACTTCCTAATCGCAGCATCTGTGGGATGCACTGTTAGTGCCTTCCCAGGAGCCATCAGCCCTAATGTATTATGGATGGCTCTGCTGATTTCTTCCCAGCTCTTAAAACCATTCATGTACCTCAAGAGCTTCTCTGGCCATTCTTAAGGAAGCCAGACTTAACCAAAAAGGCACTCTGAGTTTGGATCAAACCATGGCACCAAGGTTCATTAAGAACATGCTAATTGGGCTAGAGCAATGGTTCAGCTGTTAGGGTGCTTGCCTGGAATGCACCAGGACCCAGGTTCAAACCCCAGCACCGCATACACAATGTAGTGTCAGAGCAGCAAAGGCCACATGAAAAACTAAATAAAATTGATTCCCTCTCTCTGTTCTCTCGCTTCACAACAACGAAACATGCCAATTGAACCAGACTACCTTCCCTTTTCAATCTTAGAAGTAAATTGTTAGTTAGAAAAGCACTGATGCACTCATGGGTAAGTTAACCAACCTGACCTTGGAGAAAATGCCACTGCCCTGCTCAAAATCTGCCAGTTGGCTCCTGTGGTTGCAGGTGAGGCGGTGGAAGCCAAGGGAGTGAGATGATTGGCAGGTCACAGATCTTGCAGAAGCTGCACTGCAACCCAGATCTGTGTGACTCTAAGCCACACACCGCTCACCTGCTGCCATTCTCTCTTTCTCGGGATCCCAGGACAGCATTTTCAGCCCAATGATATCTCTGTTGTGACTGACTGTCACAGGCTTCACGGCTCTTTGTGGGTAAATAGCACCTGCTTGATATTTCTAGACAGACATCTTTGGGCTAAAATCATAAGAGTTTTGGTTGTAGATTTAGAGTCAGTTCCATAAAATTTTTCATTTGCTGTGTGATGTCTCAAGACACCTTCTCACAATGCTGGATGCTACATTTCCTACAAATGACAAGGAGAAGAGATTGATATTCCAAAGAGATGACACTGCGTTGGCCTTGCTGAACAACTTCTGTTGACTTCTGTCATGATGACCCTGATGGTCACCTGGGGTCATCTGAATCACCCTGAACTCTTCTTCTGCACCTTAGGGATGCCTTAAGTAACTTAATGAAATCCTGTCTCAAAATAAAAAATAAAAAGGTCTGGGGATGTGGCTCAGTAGTAAATTGCCCCTGGATTAAATTCCCAGTTTGAAAAACAGACAACAAAGAGGGATTTTGGAGTCTCTGGGACCTGTTTCCAGTAGCCCAACAACTTGGTTGATGTCTTTGTCCAAGTTATTGTGTTCATTTCACATCCTCTTTGTACAGGTCTTACTGTGAACAACTCCTAGTAGCAGGTACATAGGTAGGTGCAGAAGTCAGTGATTTCAGAAAAGTCACATTGCAAACACTATCTCACATTCAATATTCAATCTTCAGTCTGGGTCTCAAGCCTGCATATGCTTTCCCTCCATCTCACTCAATAGCAGAGGAAGAATAGTGAAGAACTCTTTGGTCTAGCTTTTTTTTTAAATCAGTGGTGTCAGGTCTTTTGATGCTTATGTTGATGAGTAACTATCTGAGTTCTTTGCCTCAAATTAAAAGGATAAAAAAAGCCACATGTATATATGGGTGTGTGGGATACATATATATATATATATACCTTACATATATCACACACATATATTTTATTATTGGATTCTCTCAAACATGCTCAAAGATTCAGGGATTGCTATTTTACGAATAAGGAAACCAAGGGAGGAATAAGGAAACTCAAAGAGATGTGGTACATTTTCCAAAGTCATGTAACCAGCTGGTCACAGAGCTAGTATTCAAATACAAGAATCTCTTACTCCAAAATCTGCTCTTTCCATTCTTTCCCTTTGAAATGTCACCAGCACACACAGTAAACTCTGGGACAGGTGCATCTCTAGCTAGCAAGATTGTCCAGTGATTTTCAGACTATCGGGAAAGATCAGATAATTTGGATTTGCAATGCACCTGTCCAGTAGGGCACATCTATGTCCCAGGTGGCAACTAGAGAGGTAGGGTTTCTGAAAGGTGGCTTTTAGGGGTGGAGACTGTGCAAAGACCTGATGCTGTGGGTCGGGAATGGGCTAAGTTTCTATACTTTATAAAAGAACCTGAAGTGTTGATCAAAATGACTCAACTTAAGAAATGTTAAAGAATCAATTTCACAATGCTGTCATAATATGCTGGGAATGCATGTATATCAAGGCCTCTAAAGCTTTAAAAAAAGAAAAGAAAATCGACACTGAATACCAAGCAAGATATATTAAAATATGAAAGAAATATTTAGAGATTTATTACGATGAACCCTGGCATGGTGCACATGCCTGTAATTCCAGCACCTCCGGAGGCTGAGGCAGGAGGATCGCAAGTTCTAAGCCAACCTTAGCAACTTAGTGAGGTGCTGTTTAAAAAAAAAGGGGGGGGGCTGGGGGTACGGCTCGGTGGTTAAACACTCCTGGGTTCAATCCTTAGTTAGAAAAAAGAAAACATTATGATGGAAAAATATGCTTTTCTTTTAAAGGGCAGGGCATCTTAGCAAACCCGTTCAACTGGACAGTGTGAAGTCCCTCTCATTTGCTAACCTAACTACACCAGCTGTTTCCTCTTGTGACAAACGTTCTTCAGAGTGAAAACATTCTTCTCCAAGTGTGGACCTGGTGTTCCAAGTGAAGGCACTTCATCCTCTGACCGCTCCATTGAGCCAGAGAAAGTGAAGCAACATTCAGACTGAAATCAGCCAGGGAGGGACGTTAATGATGGACACCCAAACCACCAGCAGCCTTGTTCATTTTAACATCAAAACATCACACACGCACATTTAAACAGAAACTAAGGCCACGGAGGTGGACACCTCGGAATGCCTGCCCTCTAGGATGTCACAGCCGGGTGGGGTGGGTGGGTGTGGCCAGGTGTCATCACCCAACAAGGCAATGGAGGAGGAGCAGAGAGCAGGGGCCACAGGGACCCAGAGCAGGGGTGGTGGCAGCTCTGTGGAGGAGACAGCTGTGTCTAGGCAGAGGGAACCATGTGGCCTGGACTTTCCTCTGGGCAACGCCCCTGAGGTGGAGCCAGGAGGACAGGCAGGAAGCCATCAGGGCTGGTGACCAGGCTGATGCCTTGGGTTCATCCTGGAGCATCAGGAGAAGCTGGGGATCCTCTGAGTGGACAGCTGGGAACCTTTCCTTCTGAACGGCTGTGAGGACTTCTAACAGGACAGTGTTTAAGACCTGAGGTCCCGTGGGAGGGCAGAGACATAGGGGAGGCCAGGAGGTCAGGAGAACAGCAAAACACCTCAAAGAGGAAGGCAGCCAACCTGGAACAGGAGAGGTGGGAGAAGTCCCAGAAGGAGGATTCCCTAGGTTCCTGTCACCTCACTTGGTCCTCATGAAACACCCAGGAGGTCGATGATTTTACTCCTGTTTGACCACTATGAAGGTCAAGGTCAAAGAGAGCTCCTCACTTGAGAGAAGCAGAAGGAGCTTCTGACCTGTGCCCCTGTGGACCCTGAGCCTGGCCTCTGTCCTTCTTGCAGTGAGTGTCCAGTGTCAGGTGGGACCAGAACATCTGCGTTCACACTGTGGATGTCAGGACTCTGACATTTCCGGAATCTTGCAGTTTTCCCTTCTGTTGAGAAAGCATGTTCAGTTTGTCACTGTGAAAAGGAAACAGTCAAGTGACTTTGATGGTAACCCTAAAAGGGAAGAAAGAGCCAAAAGAGAAACTCAAGTTCCCTCCCAGTCTCCACTGTGAGTTCTCCCTACAGTCAATAGAAAACCCCTCCCCAGAGACAGCTGAGTGCACAGGTCTATGAGAAAGAGGTGCTGTCGGGGTCTAGCCTGGGCATGAGAACGGATGTGTCCCTGTATTCCTCCCTGAGCCCACAACATTTGGCACAGGACCTTTCCTTGCTGAAGATAAGATGAGGTATACAGAGAACCACAGAAGAGCTCAGTGCATCCCCACAGAGGTGGTGGGCTGGCATCGCAAGCCAGTCCACAGAAGGGCTGGGTGGAGAGAGAGTGGTCCTGGCGCAGCTAAAGGACAGCTGATGCTTGGTTCCCAGACCATGGTGGGACATCAGACACCTGTCACCTATGTGGGTCTTTCAGACTGGCCAAGCCTGGGTTGGTGAACAGTCATCTTTTCCAGGAGAACTGCATTAAGAAAGCCCTCCTTTGTCATCTGGGCTTAATAGTGTAATAGAGGAAGAAAAACAAACAAATAGAAAGAAAGAAACGAGGTAGAGAGGGGGTCTGTGTGCAGGGCCGCTGTGTCCCAGAGCGGATTTATCTGCGTCGACCACGTGCCTCTCCCTGCTTGAACTTCTCCAGCCAGACTCCTGCATCGCCAGGGTGGAACTGACAGCCCCCAGCTCTCCCTGCTCCTCTCAGTCCGTCCAAGCTCATGGCTGGCCTCCCTGCCAGGTGGAATAAGCACTCCAGCACATCCATGCACACATCTTCTTCTCAAATCTGTACCTGCTGTCCCCTCTGTTGGAAAGGTCTTCTGTACACCTCCCATTGACGGCTTCTCTCCCCGTCTTGCTAGCTCCTATACATCCCTGGGTAGGAGCACCTGGACATTATGTGCCCCCCGAAGCCACTCAGGGGCGAGGTGCTCCTCCTCTGTTCTCCTGGCCCGGGGGCTGGCCCCTGTTTCCGCATTCAGCCTTCTGGGCTCATCCTTCATGATTCGTTTTTCTTTCTCCATGGGCTAACTCTGAGTTCTGTGCTTCCACACAGGTGGCACAAAGGAGGACAATGCCTGTGAAAGAAGTGGGCAGGAAAAGAACAGAGCAAAAGTGGGTTAGAGAAAGACAGGCAGCTGATGGTTTGAAATCAAAGGACGTGTCAACTTGGGAAGATGTTTGCACACTTAGGCGTGGCCTTCAGAGTGTCACAAAACAAGGGGCACTGAATGCCACCCGATTCCTTGGCTCCCTGGGCTGTGGAGGAACAGTGCTAACCTCAGCTCGACAGTTGGCAGACCTTCCTGGAATAGCGGCATCTTGCCCACACCCTGCAGCTGTGCCGCTTCCCCTGTTTCCTGTCTGCCCACTCACATTTGATTTGTCCTCTTTCTCATCAAAGAGGCGATTTTCTTTCACAACAAATGTTTATTTTTAAATTTCACCCATCCTTCTGAAATGCTCACACCTCTCTGACATTTGTCATAATGACTGCAATGACTTGTTTGGCAAATTCACTTCTGAATTTATTTATTGCTATCTACCCTTGCAATTTAGAGACTCAGCCACCAGGTGGCAGGAGAGAGTGCAGACAAAACTGCAAGGGATGCTCAGGAACCTGTGCAAGGACCACCTCTCCAGAACCCTGCAATCGCTGTGGAGCACTTCTGGGAGAGGGGCTAGTTCAGACAGTGCACCTCCATTGCAGGGGAGGAGGCCCTTGGGAATAAATCAACAGTGTTTTCTGTGCAAATTCCGCGGGTCCAGCATTTAGGTAAGAACAGATGTGTTCACATCACCTTCAAAGCCATCCTTCCACTAAGTGGGTTCTACCATGAGCTCCCATCTCCAGAGTGGCTCTGCCTTCACTGGCCTCCTCCTGTGCGGGTGTCGATGCTTATCAGTCACAGATCCCCGATTCCTCAGTCATTGCTCCATCAGAGAAGAAGCTTAGCCCTTCTACTCGGCTTTCCCCTGTTACCCAAAGAAGCCTGTCAGAAGAAACTTAAAAAAAGAAAATGAAAGAAAGACTCAGTGGTGGCTGTGTTCCCTACAATGTTTTGATCTTTTTCTACCCATAAGGGAAAGATTCAAAATGTCCCTCCACCTGGGTCCTCTCGGTTGGCCTGAAGTTAATTCACTCACCAGCTGTCAAGGCGGTTTCAGTTCTTGGGTGAAATTTGGCTTCCTCTCCCACTCTTCTGGCTGCAACTGGGCCAGGCCTCATTAGAAGCCACGTGGCCTCCAGAGCTGGCACCGACCCTGCCCCTGGAGTCAGCCTGGATTACACGAGCTTGCTCCGAGGTCCTCTTTCAGATTTGCGCTCTCTTCTTGCTGCCTTCTGATGCTGCCACGTCCCCGGGACACTTTGCAGTCAGGGCTGCGGTCGCGTTGGGATGATGTGGGCTTCCTTTTCCAGCCAGACTCCAGGCCCTCAAACCCAGCAGATTGCAGTCCTGGAGAATGTTCTAGAACACCATCTTCCTGAATGCCTCAGGCACACCCTGGGTACTATGCAATTCTGGGCAAAATTGAGAGCAGGACCCTTCATGACAGATGCTTGAGAGAGTTCAAAGGGCTCAGTCAGGGTGTTTTTCATGCACAGAAGGCTGAGGAACCTTCTGCCCGCTTGACTCTCCCGTGTGACAGCACACAGGGAGCCTTTTTAACAGATTAATGAGACAGAGAAGGAGCCTATTTTTGGTCTTCCAATGTCATTCCTGGGTACATCGGATGTGTTGCGCTGGGGAAGGAACACATGGATTTTACATGTTAAACGCTCTGTGCGAGTCCACCCCATCCTCACCCTAACCCTGGCCTGAGGTCATCCATCGTCAAAGACGTCCAAACCCAGGCCAGAGATCAAGAAATGTTCAGCCGCTGCTGCACGGGCGACAAGCCGGATGCAGTCCTGAGACTTTCTGGATCAAAGGCTGCTCTCCTCAGAAGCAGGTTGCCTTCGAAATGGACATTGATTTTTATTTCAGTTTATAAAAGTAAAACTTGCTTAATGTAGAAAATATGAAAATGCAGAAAATGCAGAGATCACAAGTCAACTTTAACCTGTTCATAGTTATTGCCACCATCAGCATGTTGGTTATCTTTCTTCCTGTGCAGAGATTCTTAGATAATTAGATAGACGGACAGACAGGCAGATAGATAGACAGACAGATGTGCCATGGCGTGTTTAGCCATTTCTCTACTCTTAAAAATTCGAGGTGTTTTTTCTTTCACAAATGACAGTTCTAGATGATACCTCTTACTCTTTCTGTGGTGCACAAAAGTACTGGCTCAGAGTAATTCCGGAGTTTACGGTCTGGATACATATGTCAAACTTATTTCTAGAAGCTGACTTTTAGAAGAGTGATTTGTAGCAGTGGTAGTGTGCGCGCATCTATCTCACATATCTGAGGAGGGAGTAGCACATGAACCAGTCTACCGTCTTTATTTTTGGGAGAGAAAATGGCATCTGACTGCCTTAATTCCATTGCCAACAAGGTTGAACATCTTCATTCTGGTCCTTGTGGGTAAACTTGTTCCAGCTTTATGTTTTGGTCAATTATTTATATTTTTATTTTCTCTGCTAGAGAACTAGATATTGCTGTTTTCAAAATTATAGATTTCTTTTTTCATTTTATAGCAAAATAATTTTTTAAAAAAATACTCATCAGTATTTTTATATGACCCTGTTATTCCACTCCTGGGTATCTTTCCAGGGGACTTAGAATCAGCACATTACAGTGACACAGCAATATCGATGTTCATAGCAGCACAATTTACTATTGCTAGGCTATGGAAACAACCCCGATGTCCCACACTGGAAGAATGGATCCAAAAACTGTGGTACATTTATACCATGGAATATTACACAGCAAT
>PVKS010040022.1:0-16883 GCA_004027875.1 Aplodontia rufa | reverse complement strand
AGTTGTGTACGTGGTGCTGGGGTTTGAACCCGGGTCCTCGTGCTTGCCAGGCAAGCGCTGAAACCGCTGAGCCACCGCTCCAGACCCCCCCTTATTTTATTTTTAATTTTGAGATGGGATCTTGCTAAGTTGCTTAGGGCCCCAATAAGTTGCTGGGGCTGGCTTTGAACTTGAAATCCTCCTGCCTCAGCCTCCAGAGTTGCTGGGTTTGCAGTCATGCACACCATGCCTGGCCCTATTTTATTATTATTATTATATTTATTATTATTATTATTAATTATTATTATTATTTCTAAAGACAGAGGGACAGTGAGAGAAAGAGAAAGAATCGATTTTATTTAGTTTTTCATGTGGCTTTAGTTACACCAACACTCTGTGTATGTGGCGCTGGGATTCGAACTCACGTCCTCACGTATGCCAGGCAAGGGCTGGAACCTCTGAGCCACCACTCCAGGCCCTTTTATTATTATTTTCAAGAGACAAAGTCTTCCTTTGTTGCCCAACCTGGCCTCAAACTCCTGGGCTCAAGTAACCTCCTTCCTTAGCCTCCGAAGCAGCTGGGACGAAAAATGTTACCACACCCAGTCTCTTTCTCCCTCCTTGATATTCGGGTGGCATAAGCTCTCCCTGAGCTCACAGAATGACTGAACTCTATGCACAGGGTAGAAGCCTCTGGCCTATGGCCTCTGTGCCCCTTAACTGATATTAGGTTCCTTTAAGCTCTCTGGTGTTGATAGATTGGTGTTGCTTATAATGACATGCCTGGCAGGAGGCTCCATCCCCTAATCTTGGTCACCAGCCCAGAAATCTGCTCAAAATGCTGTGGCCTTGCTTTACTTGGCCTGACAGTGATGGTTCCTCTATGGGTCTCCCCCGCAGGGCAGGAGACCTCCCCATTTTCTTTACCCTAATAGTTTGGAATTTTCCTAAGAAACATTCACCCGGAACATCGAACTTCAGTAGACAGCACAGCTAGTTTTAGAGTACAGTCTGTGGTTTGTCTTTTGTGGTTTTATTGAGATATAGTTTGCTCACCATAAAATTCGCCCACTTAAAGCCCACAGTTTAGTGGGTTTTAGTATGTTCTCAGATCTGTGCAGCCATCACTCCAATCTAATTTTAGAGCAGTTTCAACATCCTAAAAAGAAGCTCTGACCTCTTAATAGGTATTCCCCATTCCAACTCCCTCCTCTGCCACCTCTTGGTCCCACCCCAGCCCTTGGTAATTGCTGACCTGCTTTCTCTATATGGTGCTGCACATTACAGACACTTCCCACAAACTGAATTGTACCCCATGTGCTCTTTTGTGACTCTCTTCTTTCTTTTTCGGTCCTGGAGATTGAACCCGGGATGCTCTACCACCGAGCTCCACTCCTCCTCCCCTCTTTATTTGATCTTGAGATAGGATCTCACTAACTTGCTCAGGCTGGCCTTCAAGTTGCAATCCTCCTGCCTCAGGCTCCAGGGTTGCTGGGATTTCAGATGTGCACCACTGTACCTGGCTCCTGTGACTGACCTCTTTTTGGCATGTTTTCAAAGGTCATCTATGTTATAGCATGTACCAATACTTCATTTTTTTTGGTACCTGGGAATGAATTCAGGGGTGCTCAACCACTGAACCACATCCTTAGCCCTTTTTACTTTGAGAGAGGGTCTCCCTAAATTGCTGAGGCTGGCTTTGAATATGTAATCCTCCTGCCTCAGCCTCCAGAGCCACTGAGATTATAGGCTTGCGTCACCATGCCTGGCTGGCCCAACCTATTTTTTTTTTTTTTTTTTTAACTTTGAGAGACCATGTCTCTCTAAGTTAGTTAGGACCTTGCTAAGTTGTTAAGTCAGCTTTGAACTTGTGATCCCTGTGCCTCAACCTCCTGATTTGCCGTGATAACAGGCTTGTGCCACCACACCTGGCTTGTACTTCATTCCTCTTATAACTGAATAATGTTCCCTTGTATGGATCTCCACATTTTTCTTGTCCCTTCATCAGCTAATGGACATTTTGGTTGTCAATATGACAGTTCATATAGAAGTTTTTGTTTTTTTTTTCAGGGCTGAGGACCGAACTTGGGGCCTTGCGTGTGCTGGGCAAGCGCTCTGCCACTGAGCTAAATCCCCAACCCAGAAGTTTGTTTTTGTGTGTGGACATGTTTCAGTTCTCTTGAGCGCATCCAGGAGCAGAATTGCTGGGTTTATAGTAGCTCCATAGTTCCCATTTTGAGGAACTGCCGAACTATTTTCCAAAGCACCTGCCCTATTTTGCAGTCTTACCAGCTGGTATGCAGGATCTAATTTCTCCTCCTTGTTAAAACTTGTTATGGTCTGTCTTTTCCACTTCAGCCATTTTGCTAGGTGATGTCACAGCTCGCTGTGGTTTTGCTTTCCATTTCCTTGATGAATGAAGTTGGGCATCTTTTCATATGTTTAGTGTCCGTTTGCATATCTTCTTTGAAGAAGTGTCTTTTCAAATATTTTGCCCATATTTAGCTTTTTTTTTTTTTTTTTTAAGAGAAAGGGACAGTGAGAGAGAGAGAGAGAGAGAGAATCATTTTTATTTAGTTCTTCATGTGGCTTTCGTTGCTCGGACACTTCACTGTGTACGTGGTGCTGGGGTTGGAACCAGCGTCCTGAGCATGCCTGGCAAACACCGTAACTGCTGGGCCGCCAGTCCAGCCCTCATAGCCCTTTTTTATATTTTATTTTGAGACGCTCAGGGTCTCACCAAGTTGCTGGGATTATAGGCGTGTGCCACTGTGCCTGGCTATGCAGGCACAAAAACATGTACACTGTCTCTCCTGGCATCTGTGAAGTTCTCCTTAACGATGCTTTTGTCTCTTCATGCGGATTCAAGTTACTGCCTAGTGCGCTTCCATTTCAGCTCAAAGGCTCCCTTCACTATGTTTATATGGCAGATCTGCTAGCAATGAAATTCTTAGTTTTTCTTTATTTTCGCTTGTATTTGCAAAAGAGAGAGAAGGGTTTGAACTCATCTCATTCAAAGACTACCACATTCTGCAGAAGCTGGTGGCCCAGCGATGGGAGGTAACCAAACCCATGCCCTCTGCCTGGAGTTAGACAACGTGGCTCCACCACTCATTTGCAGAGTGACCTTGGGCACTGTGCCTCAGTGTCCCCACATGTAAAACGGAGATAACAATGGTGCTGAGCTCAAGCGTACTGGGTGATTGATCTGCTGGTTAAAGACCTTGGGGCTGTGGCCACATTAACACCAGCTCTTAGCTCTGCAGCGGGCGGGGGATACAGCAACTGAGCTTCTCCCAGCTCCAGGGCTGCTGTCTAGATTCTCTTCCACAATTCCTACAGATGCCACTGGGCTCATTAGAGGCAGCTTGGAAACTGGCAGGAGCATGACACAGAAGGAAGCCACCTCATGCTATAAGGTCACTCGTGTGACTCAGACAACAGGCAAAATACACACTGTCCTTTCACAATATTATCTGGGCCTGAGGTGCCCATGATGACAGCTGGCCCAAACCTCCTGCCTGTGGGCAGCACCTGAGACCATTTTGAAGGTCCAGAGAGCAGGTACTCAGAGGCTGCCTGCAGCAATGAGGGCCACTTTCCCCCTCCAATGTGAATCTGTGCCTGCGTCACTGCTCTTACCAGGACACTAACCAAAAGCCACCAGGAGAAACAGGTTCACCTGCACCCTTCCACCCCCTGGTCCAGCCCAATTCTGCCTTCCGGCCAGGTACCTCACCTGTCTCCCACCACAGCCCTGCCATGCCATTCCTCCCTCCAAAACAAGTGACACTGCTGACTTGTGCCTCAAGGAAGGCCATTTATTTCCAAGGTATAGACTGTACTTTTAAGACAGGACTTTTCAGAAGCAGGAAATCTTAGTTGTTGCTTAGGGAAGTGTGTCAAGGACACAGTGAAAGGACCCATGCGGTGGTGGGGGAGGGTTTTATCCAACACTGTTACAACACTTTTTTAAATGAGCAAAACATCTTTAAAAATCCTTATAAATTCTTTATAATATGTTACACATTTAGAGACAATATTTACAATAAAAGGCTGGGAGAGGGAGGAGAGAGAAATCTACAGCAAATTCTTGCATAAAACGAGAGGACTGACAGACTGGCAGTGGGACTCCTAACCCCACCTGGGCTTCCCTGGAATGAGTGGGGACAGCAGGGGCCTGGTGAGCTGTTTATTTACAATGTGAAGGGAAAAAGAGGGAGCCCTCCGCCCACCTGCAGGAACAGCCCTGTTCAGAACCCACAAATCAGTGTGTGAGAGAAACTGACACCAGGGGTGTTCTTGAAAGTTCCCCTCCTCAAGGTGAAGGTGGGGGTCTGTGTGCCTGAGAAGTGGAGGGAACAGGCACAGCTGGAAGAACCAAAACGGAGTGAGAGAGGTACCAGCAGGGGACCCAGGACCCTCCCCCCAACTGTCTGGGGAACAGGGAGCTCCCCACGGTCAAAGAGCTTGTGGGGGTGACTTGGAGGTTGGCAAAAGGGGGTGTTTGGGGTGTGATACTGGTGAGGGTTTTAGTCCCCCCTCTGTGGAATGGCCCCAACTCCTTCTCTGGCTCTGAGAAGCAGCAGGGGCAGGATCCCTGTGTGCACCAAAGACAGGGACCCTGGGGGCAGGTGGGGATGGGCACAGAAGTTGCTACTGGAAACACCTTTGGACATTGAGTACACACACACACACACACACATACACACACGCCCCCTTCCCAGGGGCGCCCCTCCTCTCTCCGCTGACATACATCCACACACCCCTCCTTAGCTGTGAGCTAATGGGGGAAGGGAGGAGAGGAAAGAAGCAAGAAGCCAGGATCACCCAGTATCTTCCCTTTAGTCTGAAGCTTGGAGTTTCAGACTAAACCCACACCCCATGATCAACAAGGGCCTCTAAGTGTAGCCAAAGCAAGCCTCGAAGGGCAACTCAGTCACATGTCCAGGGCCACATCAGTCCCTCCCCTCTCCCTCCCTCCCTCTGCATCTGGCTCTTGTCCACTCTGGGTTTCTCCTCTGCCCACCTCTTGCCAATTCTAGCAAACAAATCAGAGACGCCCTGCAGCCCCAGGGACCACACGAGAATGAATGCAAGTCAGGGGAGACCCCAGTTCCCCAATGGGCTCTGGGGTTGGAGTGGAGTTCAAATGGCGCTCGACAGGGGAGAGGGTGTCACAGACACTGATGGAGGCGGGAGGCGACCGAGCGGCGCGGGGGTTGGCTCTGCAGGGCCCCTAGGTCTCCCGGTGGCAGCGAGGCGGCGGACGACGAGGGCCGCGCCTTGGTGGACTCTAGGCTGCTGAGGCCGGAGTCCTTGTTGTCACTGTGTGCCCGCGCACCCGCGGGCTCCGGGCCGCCCCCGCCGCCCAGCTCCTTCCACTCGTTGAAGTTGAGGTCGGTCAGAGGGCTCTGCACCACCACCGTGTGGCGGCGCCAGCTGCTCCGGCGCCGCCGGGTCTCGGGCGACAGCGGCCGCCGCAGCCGCACGGCCAGCATGTCGTCGGCGGTCCCGCGAAGGCGCAGCCGCAGCGCCTCCAAGCGCGAGGGCCGCGAGCCCAGCGCCGCCGCGGCCGCCGGGGGGCGCAGCGACTCCTGGCTGCTGGACGAAGCGGAGCCCGGCAGCTCCGGCGCGCGGACGCCCCCTCGGCCCGCGCCCGCGCCCTCGGCGTCCGGGCGGCTCCGGGACAGGCGGCGCCGCGCCAGGGTGTCGCAGGGTATCAGGTGGTGCGAGCTGAAGGAGGGCCGGCGCGCCAGGCGCCCCCCCGGGCCCGCGCCGCCCTCGGTGTCCGTCTCCACGTGGCTCAGCTCGCTGCGCTCGTCGTCCGCCTCGTCCCCCGCGCCCGCCCGCCGCCCGGCGCCCGAGCACACGCTGCGGTCCATGGTGGACAGGGTGGAGTAGCCCGAGACGATGGAGCGCGTGTCGGCGGCCGGCCGCTCCTCGGGCGCCGGCGGGGGGCTCAGGCGCCCGGGGGCCTCGGGAGCAGCGGCGCCCGGCAGCTGCCCCTCCGGCCGCTCTGGGGGTCCCAGCGCCGGCGCCCCGGGCTTGTGCGCCTCCTGCTCCGAGTCGTCGTCGGTGCTGCTGCCCAGCCCCCGCGCCTCCCGCCGCTTCTTCCGCTTGCGGTTGACCGCCGAGATGAAGGAGATCGCCAGCATCTCCCGGGCATACGGCTCCTTCTTGGGGGCCCACGAGCCCTGTGTGAGAAGACGGGTCAAAATGAGGAGTCCACACTCCCACCGAACACCCTGCGCCACAGCACCCAACCCGCAACGGGCACAGACCAAGCCAGCACCCATCCGAAATATAAGACGTTCCTCCTCCACCCCTTTGCTAGCAAGAGGGTCACCATCCATCCGGAAACTACCCCAGCGCCACCACCGTCCGGTCCCGAAGCCTGCTCAGCACCCTGATCCCTGCCTCACAGCTTTTTCCTGGGAACTGGGGTGGGTCCCACTGGGTCCCACCCGCCTCCAGGTTCCATATCTAGCCGCCTCCAGGTTCCGTATCTAGACCCAGATAAATCTTTTTAGACACAGCCTGGTTAGAGTCTCTGACAGTGCCAAACACTTGACAGTCTGAGCCCACTTCACATACACTGACCTGAGTGTAATCACCAGAGCTTCCTGCACACTAATCTGGTGCCAAGCAGACACCCTAGCTCCTCCCCTCCTCCCTCTCCACTCACCCTTGCCCTGGAAACCTGCATTTCCACCTCACAGTAGCCCAAGTGCACTTTCTCCTTTTCCCACCCAGCCAACCTCCAACCCCAGATCAATCCAACTGCCAGCTTGCTGCCAAAAGTGCCTGAAGAACCCTGTACCATCTGCCGTAAGGGCGCAGCCTCTCCTTCACCCCCAGCCGAGTGCACTAGCCTCTCCTGCACCAGCCTCTTCGCTAAACCCTCCTGCCAGAACCCAGCTGCTCATCACCGCCTCCTGAGCCCTGCTTCTCATTCTCCCTTTCTGGCCTCTCCAGCTTAGAGGGGAGTTCTCAGAACTGTTCTCCACTCCATTCTCTCTCAGCGTATGTCCCCTGAAAAATGCTAGCAAACACTACAAACTCACTGTCCTACTCCGCACTCTTCGCTCCAGAACTCCTCTTCCAACTGTGAATCCATCTCTACCTGGCTGCCTCCTGGCACCTCAAACTCACTCACTCATCTGGAACCCTGTTGTTTTTACCTACACCTCCTCCAAACTGTCTCTGACCTTCTGGTAGTCCTGTGACTCCTCTCCCTCCCCTCTGTCCACAGCCAAGTCCTCTCAATTCTCCTGAAAGGACTCCCATGGCCAGTTCATCCTCAGCCTCCTCTTGCAGGTCCTCACTCTGCCTTTTCCAGGTCATTTTTCTCCCTCCTGATTCCTCCCTGCCCCACCTGGTCTCCCCTTCTCCAGAGCCTTCACTCTGAAGCAGGAATCTGACCTCCTTCCAGCTTTGCCCCAGACTTGCTTGGCCCCACACACACTGGGACAAGTACACGCTCCTGGGGGTACAGGAGGCTCTTCACAACCCCAACCCAGCCTTCACTCTGGAGATATTGCCCCACCAGTCCTTCGAAGTGACATGCTCTTTTACATTTCTGGGAGCCCTTATTGTCCCCTCACTCTGTTTGGTGGATCATCTGATCAAGCTACCCTCTCAAGCCACCTGGTTCCAGCGCAATGAGGTCACTGAACTCTTCCAGGGAATGCTGAGCCAGCAAAGTCACATAAAGACCAAGGGGGCAATCCAGGGGAGGCTAGTAGAAACAGGCTTGCAGAAGCAACGTGTGCAAGTGATAGGGGCGAGTTCAAGGCACTGTGAAGAACTTCTCCCCTGTCACCCAAGGGGAACAGGCAGAGGCTCCATGGAGAGAGCGGGGGAAACCCTGCTCAGACTCCGCGGCCTTTCTTCCGTCCAGCAGACTCATCTGACGCTCTGAGCACCTGCTCGGTGTCAGGCACATCCATCTGTGGGCTTCTGGAACCTGGCTGGTGCAGAGACCTAAGCTGATTTTCAACTAGTTAATGATTAGCTGCTTTTATCCACTGCCAAGGACTGAATGGTATCCCTCCCAAAACTTATGGTGAAGTTCTAACCCCCAATATGATGGTATTTGGAGATGGCGCCTTCAGGAGAAAATTAGGCTTCAAGGATGTTATGAGCGCAGGGGCCTAAGGAGCGGATCCATGCCCTTACCAGGGAGGTACCAGTGAGCTTGCAGCAGGTTTTCCTTTCTTTCTTTCCCCTCCTCTGCCTTGTGAGGACACAGTGAGAAGGTGGGTGGCCATCCACAAAGCAGGAAGGGAGCCCTCACCAGAACCCTGGCACCTTGATCTTGGACTTCTAGCCCCTGCAATGTCTGTTGTATTTTGTTACACCAGCCCAAGCTTGGACACCCACCCTGGCCATCAGCGCTACTCTAGCAGTTGGGGGGTCCACCTGGGGCAGGTGCTGTATTCGGTCCAGTCTCCAAGGGCAGGCGCTGGAGCAGGCACCTAGCTGGCTGAGACCTGGGGCAGGTTCCAGAAGCTCTTCCTACCTCTCTTTCCTCAACTGCAAAATAAGGCTGATGCTTGCAGGCCTTCCTCTGGCTTGCAGGGCATTTGTCATGATTAATAATTCTGAGCAAAGTAATGTAGCAAGTGTCAAAATATGGTAGCTGTTAATATAGTTGGGTTTTTTAAACTCAGGAATCAGTAACAACAGGAGGCATCGTTGGTGGAAGCTGAACTGCTGCCCTCACCAGCAAGCTGATTATCAGCCTCAGGCCTCCAGAGAAGGGCTCTGAACGAATTTGCTACAGGATTTTTGTATGGAAGTCTTTCTGGAGCAGGGATGTATAGCTTTCCTGGTTGGTTTGTTTTGCAGTGCTGGGGGCTGAACCCAGCACCTTGCACATGCTAGGCAAGCATGCTACCACTGAGCTACATCCCTTGCCCCTTCCTCCTTTTTTTCAAATTTATTTTTAAACAGGGTCTTGCTAAGTTGCCTAGACTGACCTTGAACCTGTAATCTTCCTGCCTCTGCCTCTAGAGTAGCTGGGATTATAGCTGTGTGCCACCATGCCCAGCTTAAACAGCAATTTCTATTTTTATTTTTTTGTGATACTAGGGATCTAACCCAGGGTCTTACGTATGATAGACAGCACTGTACCCCTGAGCTACATCAACAGCCCTTTGCTATGATTTCTGAAGGTGCCTTGAGACCCAATGTGGAAGGCAATCCTTGCTTTCCAGTGTCTGTGATTAGCATAAATATTTTCATGTGGCCAGATAGTTCTCCCTTGGGATCAAGGTCATGAGGAGGTTACTTTTAGAGCTTAGGATAGGAGGAAAGTGGGGAAGACAGAGCCCAACTCGGAGCTCGGCTTCCCCGGGGCCAGAGGGACCTTGGGCTATACAGAGAGCTGAGCAGGGGTGAGGGTCCACCAGAGAAGACAAAAGGGGGCTCCTTCCCCAAGAGCTGTGGATTAAGATAACGAGGGATCCTTCTGGGTGTTAAACTGGTATGCCCCAGCCACAGCGGAGCCAGGAGTGGTCTGTGACGTGTGCTGGCCACTCTCCTAGGGAGACCACCCTCACAGGGAGGCAGCACAGGAATGCGACCGCAACTCAGGGGGCTGACCCTCATGGGGGTCCTGGGGCAGAGTAGAGACAAGGGTTGTTATATGATAGGCCTGGGAGTCCCCTGTTCCAACAGAATCTTCCCGAGAATCTCAGCTGTGTCAGAAACAAAACAAGGAGCCATCTGGTCTGCCCCAAGGCCTTGCGCACCTGTTGGTGAAGACCCTACAGAGGCTCCCAGGAACACAGGGACAGTTGACAGTCTCCCAGGACTTCAGTCAGGCAACAGAAGCAGAGACTGCGGTGGAAGTGTTTCCGGCCCATCCCACTGGAGGGAGCTCACAGTGTGGTGGGAGCCAAGCCCTGGTGCCCGATGCAGCCCCTTCCCTATAGCCCAGATGAGGCACCTCGGCTTTTCAGATGCTTGCTGCCTCCTGCCCGGGCTCTGGCTTCCAGCATCCCTGGGTGAGAGTACTGAGACCACCTGCCACCCTCATCACACAATGTCTATCACCTCGAGTTATTCCTATTACCTAATAACCTGGCAGCCTGGTCTGTGCCTCAGTTTCTTAGGGACTTGGTTGGCTGACTTAGGCTAATGCCAAGGACAGATCCAATCCTTGTGCCAGAAAATCAAGAAACACCCCGAGCCCGAAAGCAGAGAATCAGAACTCATACCCCAGAGCATTCTCAAAGGAAAGAGACCATCTAACCACCCCCCACCCCTTGATGCCTTAGAACATGCCCAAACTTCCAGTTATTTGAACCCTCTGAGCCTTGGTTTTCCTATCTGTAAAATGGGGAAGGTACAAACTCGAGCAGCTTTTGTAAGGATAAAATGAAAACAGGCATTGGTATGAAGCTCTCTGTATAGCTGCTGGCATCTAGTGGATGCTCGAGAAATGTGAACTTGCTACTTTTCTTGTCTCACACTACTGATTCTGAGGAACTCACCAGGGTCGCAGTAAAGTCTGAGTAAATCTACAGACCCACTTTCTGAAAGGCATGTTCTACATTCCAGGCCCAGTGACTAAGCAGAAGGCCGCCTGAGGGGTCCCCAGGTTAACGCAGGAGTCAGGCAGGCCTCCTGCCCAGGAGGCAGGAACCTCATTGCCAGGAAGCTCAGTGGGGTGGTGGCCTGTGAGCTGTTGGGAGGTCAGTGCCATGTCCACTGCAGATGGGGGTGCAGTCCCAGCAGGCAGGTGAAGGTGCCTTCTGGCTAGGGGGCTTTCCTGGGAGTGTGAAGGACCAGGCTCAACAGGGCAGGACAGGGCTGCTGGGCTGTGAGCTGGCTCCAGAGAAGGAGCACAGCCTTCAGAGGCCCCCTCCCTTCCCAGATGCTCCCCAGTCCTTTCAGGAAACTCTCCTGGCGCTTTCCTTTTATTTTTTTTTGTACTAGGGATTGAACCCAAGGGCACTTACCCAATGAGCCACATCCCCGGCTCTTTCAGCTCTTTTTATTTTTTATTTTAAGACAAGATCTCACTTAGGTGCTTAGGGTCTTGCTATATGCTGAGGCTGGGCCTCCTGCCTCAGCCTCCTAAGTCACTGAGATTACAGGCATGTGCCACCATGCCTGGCTTTATTTATTTGTGTGTGTGAGTGTGTGTGTGTTACTGGTTTGGCTAGACGCTTGCCAATTTTATTGAACCACTCAATCACTGAACTACATTCCCAGCCCCCCTTTTCACAAAATTTTATTTTGAGGCAGGGTCTTGTTAACTTGTGCAGGCTGGCCTTGAACTCATGACCTTCCTGCCTCAGTCTCCTGATTGCTGGGATTACAGGTGTGCACCACCATGTTCAGTTTCGGAGTTTTCTCTGTTGGAAGGCTTTTAATTACAAATTCAATTTCTTTAATAAGGTATAGAACGGTTCAGGTTGTCTGTTTCCTCTTATGTGAGCTTTGGTAATTTAAATATTTCAAAGAATTGGCCTATTCTAAATTTTTGAGTTTACAGGCACAGAGTTGCTCATAGTGTTCTTATTATCCTTTTAATATCTGTGTGGTCCATAGGGATGTCCCTGTGTCATCCCTGGTGTTGGTAATTCTTGTCATGCCTCTTTTTATTGTGTTAGTTCAGCTGGGGGCTTACCGATTTTATTTACTTACTTATTTGTTTGTTTACTTATTTATTTCCAAATAACCAGCTTTTGGCTTCACTGATTTTTCTCAATTGTTTTCAATTTCATTGATTTCCGCTCTTATTTCTATTATTTCCTTCCTTCCTTTTGCTTGCTTTAAGCTCCTCAAAGACCTTAAAGATTTTTATCATAGCAGATACAGTTATTGTGAGCCCCATTTTACAGACGAGGAAACTAAGATCAGAAAGAGATTAAGTAACTTGTCCAATGTCCCCACACAACAAAGTACGTGGCAGAGCCTAAGCTTCCAACCACTGAACCAAGCTGTCCCCAGCCTCCGACCTCCCCGGCCAGATCTTCCCCAAGGAGGGTGGCCTCCCAGCTCATCTTGGACACTCCTGCCTTCCCTCCCGGGCTCTCCCCTTTGCTCATGGCCACTGCCATTCTCCTAATTCTCTTAATCAAAGAACAGTGGGCAGACTTGGGTGGGGTTCGAGCCTGCAGAATTGCCCTGGCACTTACCTTGGACTTGGCTGAACTACAGGTGGTGGAATCTGCTGGGAAGAGACACAGAGAAAACTGAAAGTTGGATGGGGCGAGGGAAGGCCCAGCCCTGTGAACACAATTCTTTTGCCTCAAAGGCTTCAGAACCCAGGGAGTTCAGAACCCTGAGATCTCCCCAGGCCTTAGGAGTGGGATGGAATGATGGCATTTTCTATGGCATGGGGATGGAGCAGAAAATGATGTCAGTCACCACTTCATTCAGAGGCAGGAGGTGACCGCAGGCTGCCATCCGCTGAACCCTCCTCATGTGCCCAGGGTTAAGGGCAAGGGGGTGCTTTACTCTGGGCCTGTCCCCCGCCCCCCCCTCCCTGTTGCTCTGAAGCACTGGAGAGAAAACACCAAACCCCAGATGCAGTTCATGGAAACCACAGCAGTGAGACACAGCAGACCACAGATGCTCTGGAGAAATGGAGGCCACACAGTGCACAGGGAAGTGGGCGCCTACACCCGCCCTCGCCACCCCCCAGCACGTAAGGAAGAAGGACCATGGGGATGAAGTGAGTGGGACACAGGGGCACAGTGGGCTGGCGATAAGAGTCCTGACAGGTTCCACCTCCAGAGTGAGGTCACCTGCCCTTGGGGCAAAGTCCCTGTGTGCACTGGGAGTCGTGAAGGAGGGTAACCCACCTGTGCGATGGATACCACTTCCATAATATCAAGGGGATGGAGAAGGAACCAGAAACAAGTTCCGGCAGTGTCCTCTCCAAGGCTGGAGAGAAGGGGGTTGATCCAAGGGCCTCCCAGGGTCTAATGGGGAGTGGGCAGGTGCGGTTAATCCACACTCTCTGGCAGGCAAGTTAGAGGCCCCTCCCCAGCCCCCTCCCCCTGCACACGGTGAGAAGAGCAAGATGGGCTGACCACACGACACACACGGGGCAGGGGGCAGCAGGTGATTAGAAGAGACAGGGGGCTCCTCTGCCACCCGCCCCCCAAGTCCTCTGGCCTCGCCCCAGTCTACTTTCTCAACTCAGGCTACATGGGCTGTGTCTCTGGGACAGGAATGTGGACTTGCTATGTGCATTGAGTGGGGGATAGTGGCTGAAGCCAAGAAGAGAGTGCCCATTCATTTGCTTCTGAGCACGAAATTCATCTTTCCTCTGCTACGAGAGAGCCAAAGGCCCTGAAACAGGACTTAGGGGCTGAATGGCCAGAACCCTATAAGGAGTCATAGAAAGGCTTCTAGGGGACATCACTGGTCACTGGGCTGGGTCCAGCACGGAAACAAAGGCCACAGCACTGGAAGCTGGAAGGGCTGCCACTTGATGGCCAGATTTCTAGGCAAGGGGGAGGCCAGGCTTCCTGCTCTAGTGAGCCCTCCCCAAGAGAAGGGACATTAAGCAGTTGGAGGCGGAGCGGTCAGCTGTGGACCAGAATGGGCAGTTGGTGCGTCGGGTGGGGTCCTCATGGCCAGGGACATTTCTGCCTACCCCCATGCCTGCCCAGCCTTCTTATAATCACCCGCCACTGTTAGTGACCAAGGCCGCGAAACCGCACTGTACCCTTTAAATTTCCAACAGGTCCGCTGGAGGAGGGAGGCGGGGAGAAGAGAAGAGGGCAGGGTGGAGGGGTGGGAGGAGAGCGTGGGGGAAGAGGAGGGAGGGGCAGGGTGCAAGGAGAAAAGGAAGAAAAATTAAAAAGAGGAAGCAGCCCAGAAGCACACAGCTGGCCCCTGAGAATCAAAGGCTCAGGAAAGAGACCAGCGCAGGAGGGTCCACAGCCTCTGCACTGCCCACGGTGGGCGCGGCTGAGCACACAGGAGGCTGGATTTCCCCAGAGAGGGAGAAGGCCTGGTGACAGCCCAATCTCCAGGGGGGAACAGGAAAGCTGAGCATCTGGCCAGGTATCTGGGACCCTCAGGACAACAGAGCCCACCCCCTTGCCCTTCCAGACCCACACTCACCTGAACCTGGATCACCAGGGGGCACCGTCCTGCCAATGTTGGGCAGGAGGTACTCAATGTTGGGCACTGACTGAGGCTCCTTGTCATCCACAGGGGTCTGCAAACAGGAGGGAGGAGTCATCCAGCAAGCCCCCAGAAGGCTAGACTTCAGACCCCTTGGAACTGGTGTCCTGCTGACAAGGCCCAGGACTCCTCCAACAAACTGGCTCCCCCAACAGGCGGGCACTCTCTAGGGCAGGCCTCACAGGTCCCCACAGGACTCTAATGTGCCTTCCCGCAATGTGGTAGAATCCCAAAGCCTCTTTCAGTGAGGGCAAGAGCTGCCTCTCTCCCATCAGACTGGGGCTTCCTGCATCCTTCTCTGGACTGGGGGGTGGAGACTGCCTTAGCTGCAGGACTGGGTTTCCCCAGAGCAAGGACTATGTGCCTCCATCTGACTGGGGGCTCATGAAGGTAAGGACTGCCTCCTCCCTCAGACTGGGGATGCCCCAGGGCAGGGACCTCCTCCTGCTTGAGTCTTGCTGCCCACCCAGCCCCCAGGAGTAGGGGTTCACCTCAGGCCAGACGCCACCTGCCCTCTGCATCACTTACCCTCTCCCCCTTGTCCTCATCATCACTGAAGAACCAGTCTGACTGCAGATGAGAAGAAAGGAAGAGATGGAATCAGCGTGGGGTTGAGAGCAGACGGTGAGACATGGGCTCCTCAACCTGCTGGCCCAAGCACCCAGTTGGTGCAAGGGAGCCCCTCTAATCAAGCTCAAGCCAGCCTGGCTACTCGAGGGGGTTCACGGGGAGGTTGATCAATCCTGGGACCTGACTCTGCAAACTATGAGAAACTCTGAGGGACAGAAAACATGGAACCCCAGCATGGAAGGGAAATGTAGACTGGGGTGGGAAAAAGCCCTCCACACGCAGGTGAGAAGCCGGGAGAGTTGCTTTTGCTGGGTTTTCATCAAACACAGTCCTAAGGTTCAGGTGGGGGAACCACAGAGCCCTCTACTTCCAGCCAGGTGCACTGGTAGGAGAAGGCCAGACATGGCTGCTGGAGCAGAGTATGCCCAATGGCATCTGTGCCACCTGTGGCTACGCTGACAACTGTGGCGTCACATCCCCTGCCTAGAAAAGGAAAATGTCTGGAGAAAGATCTTAGGAGCTTCCCTCAGGGCAGGCAGGCGAAACTTTCCCATAAACAACAGAATGGAGAATAAAGGAAAACCCCACACCTGCTGGGGATGTGGCACCGTGGTACAGTGCTCACCTAGCCTGTGTAAGGACCTGGGTTCCATCCCCTGCACCCGACCCCGAACAAACAGAAAACGGGTTAGTGCACGCCTGTAATCTCAGTAACTCCAGAGGCTGAGACAGAAGGGTTGCAAGTTCAAGGCCAGCCTTGGCAACTTAGCGAGACCTGTCTTAAAAAAACAAACAGGGCTGGAGCGGTGGCTCAGCAGTTGGAGCACTTGCCTGGCATCCTGGAGGACCCGGGTTCAAACCCCAGCACCGCACACACAACTAAGTGTCAGAGAGAGAAAGGCCATATGGAAAAATAAAATTGATTCTTTCTCTCTCTCCATCTTAAAAAAACAAAACAAAACAAAACAAAAACAAAAAGCAAGCACTTCCACTTAGATATATCTTTGGAAATTTTGCGAATAATTGTAAAAATACATTAAGAAAACATTCTAAATGTATTTTTAGGAAAAATAATCAGATTGCTTACAAATGATCAAGTACCACATATATGTTAAACTTTCAACAGAAACAGACATAGGAAAACAAAGAAAAAATGTTTTCTGTGTGTTGAAGGAAAATCATTCTGAACCTAATTTTTTTTTTATTAGATGGATATAGAGATACAATTGAGCAGGAAACATTATCAAACATTCAAGAACCAATGTATATAAACTTAGTTATCCAGGGCTAATGCCATATCATGGATGCCCAGCTTGGGTTCCCCCTGTCACTGTTTCCCCCAGAAGAACTCCTAATTAAATGGATATCTTGTGGAGGACAGAGATCTCCTTCTGAGATGATTCCCCCATGTTCCCACACTCCAGTCTCCTAGGAGTTCTTCCTACACCCTCCCCGATCCCTCTCCCCACTCCTCCAAGTATCCTAGGGAGTCATCTCCCTCTTGCGTTGAGAATCATACAATTTGAAGTTATTATTAGCTTAGTCCTCTAACATACTGCTTCCCGATGTATTCTAGCTTCCACAGATGAGAGACACCATTCGGCCCTTGAGTCTCTGAGATTGGGATACTTCCTTAGCATAATTCTTTCCATCTCCATCCATTTGATATCAAAAGCCATAATATCCTCTTCACGAATGGCCGAGTAGTATTCCATTGTATATATGTACCAAAGTTTTTGTACCCACTCGTTGAGTGAGAGGCATCTGGTTGGTTCCACAATCTAGCTATAGTAAATTGAGCTGCTATAAACATTGATGAAGCCACATCACTATAATATGCTGATTTTAACTCTTTTGGGAAAATCTTTAGGAGTGGGATAGCTGGGTCATAAGGTGGTTCCATCCTTAATTTTTTAAGGATTCTCCACACTGCTTTCCATAGAGGCTGAACCCATTTGCAGTCCCACCAGCAGTGTAGCACTGTTCCTCTTTTCCCACAGCCCCTCCAGCATCTGTTATTGTTAAAATTTTTCGTTTTTGCCCCTCTAACAGGAGTGAGGTGGTATCTCATTGAAGTTTTGATTTGCTTTTCCCTTATAGCTAATGATGTAGAGAATTTTCTCATATATTTATGGACTTTCTGGACTTCCTCTGGTGAGAAGTTTCTTTTAAGA
>PVKS010040021.1:0-16900 GCA_004027875.1 Aplodontia rufa | reverse complement strand
ATGGAAGAGATCATGTTGAGTAAAATCAGCTTAACCCAGAGATCTAAGGGTCGACTGTCTCCACTCATCTGTGGAGGTGGGGTCTAGACCCTAGACAATGAGAAAGTTGGTCTAGAAACATGAGTTAAATCCAGATAAGATGTAATGCTTTACAATCTAATACTTTTTTAGAGTTATAATGGGAAGGGGAAGGGAGGGAAAGGGAGGGTAATGGGGGGGCACTCCTGGGGGTAATTGCAATATCCAGAATATATTCACATTTTATACACATTTTATATTATTTTGTTAAAATCTTGTAAGGTTGTTCAAAAATAAAAAATAAAAAAACAAATAAAGTCCTTTTTTCTGACCCACATGTTTTTGCTAAGAACCAGGAAACTCTGGAAGGTGTGTTAGTTTGCAAAGTAGGTCAAAATTTCAGAATATTCATAGATCTTCACAACGATAAGACTGAATGGACTATTGGAAGAAATTTTATACTAGACAGCATAAAAGAGCAGCTTTTATAAGGATGTGAAATTTGAATTGTGACTTGAATCTACTTTCCCCTTTCTTACACTGTTTAAAAAATAAATTATGCTGAGTGAAAACCCAGAGAACCAAGGGTCAAATGTCTTCACTCATCTGTGGAGGCTGGAACTAGACCCTTGCCATTGAGAAAGATGGTCTATTATCATGTGTTAAATCTAGATAAGGTGTAATGTTACACAAAATAATACATTTTTAGAGATGTTGTGGGAAGGGGAAGGGAGTTATAACGGTGGGTAATTGTGGGGGCACTCTTGGGGGTAATCTAATCTTCAGAATCTATATCCATTTTATATTATTTTGTTAAAAACTTGTATGATTGTTCAACAAACAGATTTCTCAATAAAAAAGAAAATAAATAAACAAATAAATATTTAAAAATATTTTTCCATAAAAGACTGCAACTTTCCTCACAGTTTATTTCTTTCTGGTGAGTTCCTCCTCTCTTTTTCTATTGGGCTTCATAATCCCATGGAACCTTTATCAAAATCATCCTGAAAAAAAGGGATCTCACATGTTTGCAATAAACTAGTGAAAGTGAGGAATTTGGAGCTTGTTTCATTATTTTCAATGTGAATCTATGTTGCCTTTGTTATGCCTTACATTCTATTTTGAAAGGAAAAAAAAAGAAGGAAAAAACCACAGTTCACCACAAATATCTCAAAGAAAACATATTTTCACTTTCTCCAACAGTTTTTATTTAATATCTTATATTACTACAGCTTTATATGCCCTCTGATAGCACTGCCTTGGAACTATTATTTATAAAAGCTATTAAATTTTAAAAATTTTAAGTAAGTCACTTTCTAGACCTTAAACAATTTATCTTCACCAGTAGAAAATGCTTCCTTTGGAAGTGGAATTTGGGTGAGTTTTAGTCATGAAATTTTCTACAGTTAAGTACTTATAAAGAAGGATCTCTGAACCAATTTATTGTGAACAGGAAGCTCTCTTGAATCTGAAAAAAAAATGAAAAACAAACAGAAAAAGAAATAAAAATGAAATGAAAAAGAAGTTAGGAAGGAAAGTATCTATATGTGTTAGAGAACTTACCCTTTGTGGTAATAAGCCCTTTCCTGGCTTATACCATGACTTTTAGGACTGCCATCAGCACCTTTCATGTAAAGATTTTCATAGATTACTTATAAACTTAAGCCTGAAATTCCTTTCTATTGCATCCTCCTCAAGTATACTATGACATTTTCCTGTTCTTCATGCATTTCAGAATATATGCATACTAGTATTCTCTGTCTTGGGATTCTCTAAGTCTTCTCCTCTAACGGTTGAGTGGTTCTTTATCCTTTAATGTAACTCAAAAATGCCCTCTCCTATTCATAACAATCTTCTTCCACTCTAATTGTGTAAGCTCTTTTTAATGCTATTACATGGTGGCATACCATTGACAATACATTTATCCCTTTCTCTTCCTGTCTGTTCTGTTGCCTGGATTGTTTATTTATAATTGTGAATCTTCATTTTGACCTCATTGTGGGTAGAGCCTGCGTTGTATTTACAACTTTGTACTCACTTTTTGCATAGCACGTCCTAATTGCTCACATTACCCAGTGACTAAATTTTGGGTATGTGTGAAATTTATTTCATACGTGCATTTGTTGGTCTGTATTAGTCCCAGGCTTGAGTGCAGTAAGGACAGATATTTACTTTTATATAACTTACAATAATCTTCCCATAACTAACCTCATAATATCCATGACAGTACATGAAATACATTGATAAATGAGATGCCATGAACTATATAGTCCCACATATATCACTTTTGTTTTCTAAAAATACAATTGAAACTAATTTAAAGAAGTGATCAATAATAGAGACCCATACCCAGGAACTCCCCAACCCAGAAGACCCTAGTAGCCTCTGTGTGCTGATACAGGCCTTGGTCCAGGGCCTTCAGATGTGTATGGGGCACCTGTGCCCAGAAATGCTTCTGGTCCTGAACTTTCCAGCCACCGTCATATAGCTAGCTACAAAGACACAGCCTATTCCTGCCAGGTCCAATTTTATTGGCCCATACTCACTATCTAGGATCCCAGGACCCATCAAGCCATGCTTGACTGCTGTACTTCTACAATCCATCATTCTGCCACACACCCCTAAAAAATTACAGATCAAAGCTCTTGGGACCTAGATCCATAAGTTACAGCAAAGCAAGTTTCCAGGCAGAAGCAATTTTCTGGAAGAAGGTGGGCATCAGAGGGACGGTAACTTAACTGATCCTTTAACCTGCATGGAAGAAACACTGACAGTCCTACCTACTTTTACCACATGGAAATTCAAAGATCCAGAAGAACATTATCAAAAATAAGGATCAAAATAGAAAAGGTTTGCCTCAAGCCCACAACTCCCCAACCAAGGATCACACAGAAAAGGAATGGATGTAAACCTAGAAATAATTATCAGTGATCTGATAACTAAAAGGAACAATGAACTAAAAGAATATTTAATGAAGGGGCTAAGTGGGAAAACTCAAGGGATGAAAAATTATTATCAAAGAAATGGACACACTGAAAAGGAAGTAACAACTAAAATCTTCAGGCAATCACATCAGAACAATGATGGAATATTTAATAATAATAGACTAACTTCTATAGAAGAACATACCTCATCTCTGAAAGAAAGAACTTCTGACAATAAAGATAGACTGAGTTACCTTTAGGGCCCGTACAACAAAAGAGGGGAGAAAAACTCACAGAACACAACTAGAATTTTCAAAATGTCTGGGATGAAATCAGAATAAACATACTAAGAGTAATTGAAATACATGAAAAAATAATAAAAAAGAGAACAAATGAAAGGTATAAAAAAAGTTCTCAACAAAGTAATTAAAGAAAAATTTTCTGAAATCAAATGGAATCAGACATGTTCATCCAGTAAGTATACAGGATACCCGGTATGCCTATTCAGATAAGGAGCTTACCAAGACACATCATATTCAAAATGTACAACAGAAAACCAAGGAAAGAATATTAAAAGCTACAAGAGAGAAATAACAAACCACATTCAGAGGCAAACCACTAAGGATCATGTCTGATTTTTCAGCTCAGACTCTAGAAGCAAGAGGACTCCTGGGAGATCTATCAATGTCTGAATGACCACAACCTGAAACCAAGAATACTATAACTACCAAAACTCAGGTACAAATTTGATGGGGGAAATAAGAATATTTTGCAATCAGATCAAACTTGCAGCATTCATGAACAGAAAAACCAGCATTACAAAGGATTCTCAAAGAAAAACTCCAGATAGAACAACAAGCAATCCTCACAACCCCAAAACAGAGGAAATTCCATAAAAGCACACTCTATCAACAGACAAACAAGAAAGCAAAGAACTTACTAATAAAACATGTTGACTGTGAACCACAACTGCATAACTATCCTAACACTGAATGTGATTGGTCTCATCATACCAACCAAAAGGCACAGATTGGTCCAAAAATATATCCAACAATATGCTACTTACAGGGGACCCACTTTAAAGACAATGACATTCACAGATTGAGTGTAAATGGATGGAAAAAAATGTACCACACTTATAGCCCAAGATAGCAAGCTAGTATTGCAGTACTTGTATCCAACAATGTGATTTCACACATAAACTATTCAGAAGAGATAAAGAAGGTCACTACATCCTAGTAAAGGGAATAATGCAAAACAGGAAGATATAACCATAGTAAATAAATAACTCTCCAATACCAATGTTCCCAATTATGTAGAAAAATCACTCCATGATTTAAGACCACTTGTTGACCTCAACATGATAATACTGGTAGACTTTAATACTCATCTATCACCAGTAGATATTCATTAAAGCAAAAACAGCAAATAGATATCCAGCCTAAAAAATTCCACAAAACAAATGGACTTAAAAGTCATTAATAGAATATTCCACCCCAAATTGACTGCATATATGTTCTCAGTAGCACATGGATCTTTCTCCAAAACAGAACATGTTCTAGTTCACAAAGGAAATCTCAGCAAATATAGAGAAGTAGATATTATTCAATGTATCCTGTCAGATCATGAAGCCATGACCCTAGCAATGAACAGCAAAAATTATAACAGAAAACACACATATACATGGATTTGAAGTAATATCCTATGAAATTAAGAATGTATCCAAGACACATGAAAGGGTAAATAAAGAAATTCTTGGAAGCAAATAAGAATGAAGTCACAACATAATGAAATATGAAAACATTCTTAAGGGGAAAAATATAGCAGTGAGAGTCTACATTAAAAATTAGCAGAGATCTAGAATAAATAATTGTATGTTCCACCTCAATTACCTACAAAATAAAGAACCATCTAGGCCTATAAAACAGCAGAAGATAGGAAATAATCAAGATCAGAGGTAAAAACAAGGAAATTGAGAAGATAAAACAAACAGACAAAAAAAAAAAAAAAAAAAAAAAAAAAAAAAACAAAAAAAAACTGGTCCTTTAAGAAAAGTAAATAAAATTGACAGACACCTAGCCAATCTCATTAAATGAAGGAATCAATTGATGCAAATCAATAAAATCACTGATGAAAAAGGAGTGATCACCATTGACCCCAAGAAAATCCAATGAATTATCAGAATATATTTTGAAAATCTATACTCATTTAAATTAAATAATCTGGAAGACATAGACAAATTTGTAAAATTTGTAGACACATAAAACATTCCCAAATTGTTTCAGGAAGATATTGAAAGCTTAAACAGCCCAATAAGAGGTACTGAAATCCATATAGCAATTAAAAGCATTCTGAAGAAGAAAACCGCAGGACCTGATCCATTCTCTACAGTGCTTTCCCACACCTATGAGGAGCAGTTAACACTTCTACTTATTAATCTATTCCAAGAAATTGATTTAAGTAGGGATCTTTTAACACTTGATCTTTGGCAACTAATAAGTGCACCTCACATATGTGTGATTACAATGAAAAATAAAGTCTTCCTATACTATCCTGAAACACTACTGGGAAGATTTAGTCCTATCATCAAAGTCTCATCATAAATACAGCCCATATTTCTGTTTTGAAGAGATAAATATATGTATGTTTCTCAGCTTTGAGATTATTTCCTTTTTAAATTTAAATTATTTTAGCTTATACATAAAAACTAAAATTGTACATATTTGTGGCACATTATAGTTGTTTTGATACATGTATATACAGAATCAGGATTAACATATGAACTCAAACATTAATTTTTGCTTTATAGTGAAAGCATTCAAAATCTTTTTGTATAGATTTTTGGTATGTGCAGTACATAAATGTTACTTACAGATGCTAAAACTTCTTTTTCCTATATAACTGCAACTTAGTACAATTAATCCACCTCCCCACTCTCTGCTTTCCCCCTATACTTCTCAACATTTGGTAGCCAACATTCTACTCTCAGTTTTATAAATTGAAAATGCCACTCTGGATATTAGGATAACAGTTCTTTGATTTGGTGATTTCCTATATGAAGCAACACAGGGCAAAGAGCAGAGGGGAACTTCTTCATTTAACTCACACTAACTTTGGAAAGGAAAAGCACCTCCATTTAATGGTGGTTACTAGCCAGGGGTGGTTGAAGAGAACCCAGAAGTGTTTGGTCAAAGAACAAAATTTCTTTTAGATAGAAAGAATAAATTTCAAGAGATTTATTGTACATCAAGATGATTATAGTTGAGAATATATTATATTCTTAAAATGCAAAGAAAATGAATTAAATTAATTGTTTTAATTACAAAATTGATAACAATATAAGGGAATGCATTTATGGACTGATTAGATTTAGCCATTCAATGATGTCCATTTCACAGTATTGTGTTGTAAATGATAAAAACATGCCATGTTATTTGTTGATTAAAAGTAAAGTAATAAATAGAATCAGAAATAATGCCTTGATTTCAGTGTCTGACATGTGAATGTGAAATTTTTGAGATGACACTAAACTTTCTCAGCCTCCACTTCCTCCAGTGAAATAATTGTGAGAAAGTTCTTTGACAGGTTATACAACTAAAGATTTTTTTTTTTGGTGGGGTTGGGGGTGCTACTGGGCTATTAAACCCAGCAGTGTTTAACCACTGAATTACATCCCCAGCCATATATGTGTGTGTGTGTGTGTGTGTGGGTGTGTGTGTGTGTGTGTGTGTGTGTGTGTGTGTGTTTGAGACAGGGTTTCACTAAAGTGCTCAAGGTCTTGCAAATTTACTAAGATTGTATTTGAAATTGTGATCCTCCTGCCTCATCCTCCTGAGCCACTGGCATTATAGGAATGTACCACTGCAACTGGCCAACTTAAGATAATTTAGTTACTCAGTTAGTTATAGGACATAGAATGAAATTTTTGTGTCTGTGTGAGGGAGAAGAAGAGGAAAGGGAAGAAGGAGAGAGAAAGCTTAGAAGGTTCTAGGAAGAAGCTTCATGTTCAATAGAGTTTTCTTAACCAGGTTAGTCTTTGTAGAGAGATATAGTTTGTTTACAGTCCTCTATGTGAAAGGTACATTTACAAATATCTTGCTTTTTTCTTATGCATTTGGAGAACCTGAGAAAGATTAGAGTGTGCTAGAATAAATATGCTAAGGAAATTGCATTATATAGTTTCCCTATGTGAGAACAGAGGATGTATTTTTAGTACAAGAGGTTTTTATGATTCCAAATTCATAATAGATACTTATATTGTCATGAATATTTTACAATGTCAGTGTCTCAATGTCATCTATATTACTATTTCTTTGACATAGCATGTGCCATACCCTGCTACTATGAGCTTCTCTTAAAATGTCTAATGAAATATTCATTCAGTTTCACATTCAAGAAAAGATCACAGTAGATAACCTTAACATAAAATACACTGAGTTTTATAAAGTTTCTGTTGTGCTTCAAGATCTCCAATTAATTTTGAGGTAAGTCTAAATGGGTCAGAGATCTGGGCAGCAAATATGATATCATTAAAGTGTCCCACATGTATTCAAGCACATTAAAATTCTCCATGGAATTAAACACTTCTTGACAATGTCTACCTCTTTGATGCAGAATGAAATAATAAACATAGATTTAATATTGATCATATTAGAACTCATATCAAATTCTGTCATAGCTTTTAAGAGCGGAGTGAGTTTGAGCAATTAGCTTAACAGCTCAAGAAATCAATGTCTCCATGTGAAATGGATAATAATATTTTCTTTTCCAAGTTTCTGTGAACTCATTTGTTCAAATAACAAATGTTGATTAACTCCAATTTTTATGCATTGTTCCAAAAATTGGAACTAGAGCACACAGTGATATTGTCTCTATCATGTTTATATCCTAGTGGAGGAAGTGGACAATAAATAAAACAGTGAATGTATAACATATCATCTCTTGATAAGTACTATGGACAGTTCTTAAGGGTATAGAAAATAGTGACAGAAGACTATATAAAGTACTTCATAAATAACTTCTAATGAGATAATGTGCATAAATTACTCAGTATATGTTATGTTCTCAAAAAGCAGTAACTCTTAGTTTTATAATCATTAGAAAAATGCTAGAAAGCAATTATATTTTTAACTACTAGAAAATGCTAGAAAACCTGGGGAGGAAGGTGGTGAGTTGAAGGGAGGCGACTTTTCCAGAGGCTCTGAGACTGATTGGGAAAATCCCAGCTCATCTTCAGTTTTTCAAGGTGCATTTTGGGGATAATTTTTTTGAAATCCCAGTGCTAGTTTGCATAGTGTTTTTGAGGATCAGAGACCTGGGAGAAGCATGTGGAGAAAAAGAGGGATTTGTTTACCTTCCACAGGGTGGTGGCCTGCGAGCTCGGGAAGAGTCAGCGACCAGATTGCTGCTGTGAATCCGTGCTTTATAAAAACAGAGCATGGGCGAGCACATTTGCAGACACCCACCCAGCTCATACACTGCATCTAGGAAGAACTGTCTTTGGAAGCCACCCACAGAGGTGCCTAGCCAGGCAGGCTGCCTGGCGGGGGAGCCAAGCCTCTCCCACAAGCCGCCATTTAAAGCTCCATGAGACAGCCACTCTCCTGCACTCTCTGGGTCTTCATCACAGTCTCTGAAACCTGCATCAGAGGATGGTCACTGATCACAGACTGAACTGGGAAGAGAAGGCATTGGACAGGCTCAGTTTCAACCTTGCTTAGGGGGACGGAGGTGGATTTGTGGAGTAAAGGGGAGCATTTCTCAGCCTTGTCCACCCCCTCCCAGACAGAAAGATCACATGACAAGTTAAAGTCCCTGAGTCTTCTGTCACAAGAGATAGTGTCTACAACTTCCAGCAGAGGGAGAACAAAAAACATCTCAAACTCCCTGCTTATTAAGCCCACAAAGCCAAGACCTCTGATTTTCAGATCCCCTGGGAGGCTGACCAAGTTCAGGGCATTCCAGAATCAGACCTCTTCACCATAATCCCTAGAAATCCCAGGAGACTGAGGACATCCTAGTCCTTTTCATGAGATCACATAACCACAGACTGAGAGACCTTGATATTGAAACCCAATGGACAGTGAACATATCCCAAAGGGTTCAGAGATGCTCTTACTGTCTATAATTCCAAGTTTTCATTAACAATTTTTAAATTTTTATCTGATTTTGTATATATATATATATATGTATATATATATATATATATACATATATATATATATGTATGTATTTTTTTCTTTCCATTCTTTGTCCTTTTTCTTTCTTCTTTTTTCTCCTGTTCTCAACGTGTATTGGTGCAATAACTGGAAAAGTTGATTGGTTCATGGACATATAAGAATACTAGCTGTTTTTGTTTCCCTATTTTTTGTTTTCTGGGTTTTTTTCTCTCTTCTTCCTTTTTATTCTTTATTATTATTATTTTTGTTTTTGTCTTTGTTCATTTGTGTTTTCTTCTTTTCTCTCTACTTTCTCTCTTCTTCCTTCATGTCTATCCTGTCTATCCTTGTCCTGCCTCCTGAAAAGAGGGATTCTGGTCAGTGCATTTAGTATCTGAAGTATATTGTGCCTGACCTGCATAATTTACCTATGTGAGCTCCTATCCTTATGTGATCTCCCAAATCTTATTAATATCTCTTTTACCGCCTATATTTTACCATAGTTATCTTTGCTTCCCCTAGGGCCTGTATTTTCTTTCCTTTTTTTTTTTTTTTTTTTTTTTTTTTTTTTTTTTTTTTTTTTTTTTTTTTTTTTTTTTTTTTTTTTTTTTTTTTTTTTTTTTTTTTTTTTTTTTTTTTTTTTTTTTTTTTTTTTTGTTTTATTCCTTTCTTTTCTTTTTTTTTTTCTTTCTTTCTTGTTCTTTTTCTTTCTCCAAGAGATCCTACATCTCCTTCACTTTCTCACTGTCCACAATTGGTTAAGATAACAAGCTAGCTCTCAGTCTCCTTGGGTCAAAGAGAACCACACCTCACATTAACCTCTTCTTCCCTGTACTCTGTCAATTCCTAATGCATCTGCTGTTTTCTCTCTTCCTCACTCAAAGTCTTTACCCTCCTCACATCCCATTTCCATCTTTTCCTTATTCCTAATTGAATAGCTGACTTCACACCAACACCTTCTAATTCTTTATTCTAAGTCATGAGTTCTACACTACCTCCCTACCCCACTTCTTTCCATATCTAGATTGTACTTCCCTCTGTCTATAAAGTCACTGTTAACAGAAGTGAAGGTCATTCTTCAAAACGGGTATTTGCTGGCTATCTTAAAATATTGTGAGAGCTCTCATGGAAGAAAACTGCTCCTATAAGTGCTAATCACCATTATAACTACTTTAGCTGAACCTAACTAGTATATGCACCTATAGGCTCACAATTCTTCATTGACTGGACTGGCAGCTGTTGATTTGTGCTTTCCAAGTAGCACCCCAGCCAAACAAAGCAAAGGCATAAGAAGCTCCAATAATCCTAACAAGAGTAACACTTGTTGTCTGTTTTCAAGTCCCAACTCCTGTATCTGAAAATGAGGAAAAGGGGAAATAACTCCCATCCTCAACCTCACAGCTATCCAATCAAGGACTCCATGGTTGGGATCCTAGATGAAAACCAAGAAAAATATATCAGCACTATGATTAGTAACTCAGTCAAGGTGTTGAAAGAAGAATTAAGGAAAGAGATCAGATATCAGTTTCAAGTGATGAGAGACAACTTTTATAAGGAAATAAGGGAACAATTCCATGAAATGGAAGACAATATTTATAAAGAGTTAGGCATTCTGAAGAGAGATGCAGCAGAGCTATCCGAATTGAAAACTACTATCAATCAAATTAAGTCCTCATTAGAAGATACTAACACCAGACTAAACTCAATAGAAAATAGAACCTCAGCTCTCAAGGAATGTACATCAGACAATGAAGACAGATTGAGCAATGTTGAATTCAAGAAGGAAAGACAAGAAGAGAAACTTATAGTCCATGATCAGAACTTCCAAGTAATATTTGATGAAATGAGAAGAAATAACCTGAGAGTATTTGGGCTGGGGGAAAACATCGAACAACAAACAGGAGGCATTAAGAATATATTAAGTGAAATTATCAAGGAGAACTTTCCTCATATCAGGATTGACCCTGAATACTAAATCCAAGATGCCTATAGGTCACCAAACACACCTAACCAAATGAGAAATTCATCAAGACATATATTAAAATGAATAACAGAGAAATTAAAGAAAGAATTTTAAAAGCAGCTAGGGACAAGCCCCAAATCACATTCAGAGGCAGACCAAACAGAATCACTATGGATTTTTCAGATCAGACAATGAAGGACAGAAGAGCTTAGAACACTATTTTTCAAACCTTGAAAGAAAATAATTTTGAGCCAAAAATAATATACCCTGCAAAACTCAGCTTTAAAAGTAACAAAGAAATTAAATACTTCAATGATAAATTCAAAGTAGCAAGATACATGAACAGTAACCCTCCACTACAGAATATTCTCAAGGATATTCTTCATTCAGAAGAACAGGCTAATAATTCTCTAAACCCTTAAACAAGAGAGTGTCTATAATCACAATACAAGGAAAAGAGACTCAAGATGTTGCAAAACAGCAGCAATCACAAAGTATAAGACTCAGATTCCCATATCTATTCTAACTCTGAATGTGAATGGTCTCAAACACCCAATTAAAAGACATAAATTGGCTTACTGGATGAAAAAACAAAATCCAACAATTTATTGTCTACAGGAGACACACCTCACACTCAAAAATACACACAGACTGAAGGTGAAAGGTTGGCAAATGTCTATCAGGCCTGTAGTCCAAAAAAGCAAGCTAGTGTGTCGATCCTAATATCTATGAAAGTTAATTTTGATCAAAAGCTACTCAGAAAGGACAAAAAATGGACACTACATCATACTAAAAGGGACAATTCACCAAGAAGACATAATCATAATTAAAAGTTATGCCCCCAATCACAACTTCCCCAAATATTTGGAAAAAATAGTTAAGGACATTAAACACCTCACTGATCTCAACACAGTAATACTGGTGGGACTTCAATACACCATTATCAACAATGGACAGATCATCAAAACAAAAAAATCAAAAAAAGATGTTCCAGTCTGAACAACTGTTAATCAATTGGGCTTAACAGACCTCTACAGAATAGTCCATCCTAAATAGGCAGAATTTGACTTATCAGTAGCTCATGGATCCTTCTCAAAAATAGACCACATCCTAGTCTACAGAGCTAACCTTAACAAATACAAAAAAGTTGATATAGTCCTATGTATCCTGTCAGACCACAATACATTGATCTTAACAATCAACAACAAGGAAAACAACAGAAGCTACTATAATATTTGGAAATTGAATAATATACTTTTAAGCAAAGAATAGATAAAAGACCAAATGATATCAGAAATCAAGAAATTCTTAGAAATGAATGAGAATGATGAAATAACATATCAAAATCTCTGAGATAGTATGAAAGCACTCTTAAGAGGTAAATTTATAGCACTGAGTACATACATTAAAAATCAGGAAAGAGCCCAAATAAACAGTTTTATGCTTCAACTCAAACTTCTGCAAAGAGAGGAAAAATCCATTCCAAAAGCTAACAGAAAAGCTAATAACTAAAATCAGAGCTGAAATCAATGAAATTGAGAACAAAAAAATACTACAAATTATCAATAAAACAAAGAGTTGGTTCTTTGAAAAAATAAATAAGATTGACAGACCTCTTGCCAATCTCACCAAAAAGAAGAATGAAGTGAAGCAAATCAACAAAATCAAAGATGAAAATGGAGATGTCACCACAGACTCAACCAAAATCCAGAAGATTATCAGAACTTATTTTGAAAATTTATATTCTACCAAGTTTGATACTCTGGAAGACATGGACAGATACTTGGACACATAAAACACCCCCAGTTTACCACCAGAAGACATTCAAAATTTAAACCAACCTATCTTAGGTACCAAAATCAAAGCTGCAATCAAAGGGCTTCCAAAAAAGAAACGACCAGGACCTGATGGATTCATGGCAGAATTCTACAAAATTTTTACAGAAGAATTAACACCGATCCTCTATAAGCTTTTCAATGAAATTTAAAGGGTCAGAGCATTACCACTTTTTATAAAGCAAATGTAACATTGATCCCAAAATCCAACAAAGACACATCAAGAAAAGAAAGCTACAGACCAATTTCCCTGATGAACACGGACGCAAAAAATCCTTAATAAAATTCTTATTAATGGGATCCAAACGTATTTTTAAAAGATAATACATCATGATCAATTGGGCTTCATTCCAGGAATATAGGGCTGGTTTGATATATGCAAATCAAAAAATATAATTCACCACTTAAAAAGAATTAAAAATAAAAAATCATATAATCATCTCAACTGACGTGGAAAAAGCCTTTGAGAAAATTCAACAACCTTTTATGCTCAAAATTCTGGAGAAGATAGGGATCAAGGGAAGGTACTTTAAATATGTAAGATCCATTTACGACAGACCCGTAGCCAACATTATACTCAATGGAGGAAGACTGAAAGCATTCGCACTGAGTTTAGGAACAAGACAGAATATCCACTGTCACCACCCTTATCCAATATAGTCCTTGAAACCCTTGCCAGAGCTATCAGACAAGAGTAGGAAATCAAAGGAATTTGAATAGGAATAAAGGAAGTCAAATTGTTACTATTTGCTGATGACATGATCTACTACCTAGAAGACCCAATAAACTCAACCAGAAGACTTCTAGAGCTTATAAACAATTTCAGCAAAGTGACTGTCTACAAGATAACACCAATATATCATTAGCTTTCCTATACTCCAGCAACAAGGACACTGAAGAGAAATCAGGAAATCTGTCGCATATATCATCTTCTCCAAAAAAATACTATATTTAGTCATAAATCTTACAAAGGATATTAAGGACCTACACAATGAAAACTATCGAAATTTTAAAAAAAGAAATTGCAGAGGATCTGAGTAGATGGAAAAGCATTCCATGTTCATAGTTAGATAGAATCAATATCATCAAAATGGCCATTCTACCCAAGGCCCTATACAGATTTAATGCAATCTCCATCAAGATACTAATGTCATTCTTCACGAATATAGGAAAAGCAATACTCAAATTCATATGAAATAACAGAAGACCCAGAATAGCTGAAATATTACTCAGCAAGACGGAGGAAGATGGTGGTATCTCAATTCCTGACCTGAAACTATACTACAGGGCCAGAGTAAAAAAAACAGCATGGTATTGTTATCAAAGCAGAACTGAAGACCAATGGAATAAAATAGAGGATTCTGAGATGAACCTTTAACTATCTGATATTTGATAAAGGGGGCAAAAGCATAGTGTTGAAGAATGATAGCCTGTTCAACAAATGGTGCGAGACAAATTGGACAGCCATATGTAGACAACTGAAATTGGATTCTTACCTTTCACCCTGTACAAAAATTGAATCAAAATGTTTCAAGGATCTGGATATTAAACCAGCAACTTTACAATTGCTTGAAAAAGAAGTAGGATTGACATTACATGACATAGGGGTTAGCACTGCCTTCTTCAACAAGACTCCCATGGCGCAAGCACTAAAGTCAAGAATAAATGAATGGGATGCAATTAAACTAAAAGCTTTTGCACAGCTAAAGATTTAGTCAAGAGTCTCAAGAGAGAACCTACAGAATGGGAGAAAATGTTTGCCTGCTACACCTCGAAGAGAGGGCTAATATCCAGAATATACAAAGAACTGAAAAAATTAAACACCAAAATCACAAATCATCCAATTAAGAAATGGGCTATGGAACTAAAAACAAACTTCTCCATGGAGGAAGTCCAAAAAGCCCATAAACATATGAGAAAATGCTCTACATCACTAGCAATAAGAGAAATGCAAATCAAAACTTCAATGAGATACTACCTCACTCCTGTCAGAGTGGCAAAATGAAGCATATGAACAATGACAGATGCTGGAGGGGCTGTGGGAAAAGAGTAACATTGTTACATTGCTGGTGGGACTGCAAACTGGTACAGCTACTCTGGAAAGCAGTGTGGAGACTCCTTAAAAAATTAGGGGTGGAGCCGCCTTTTGAACCAGGTATTCCACTCCTGGGTATCTTCCCAAAAGAGCTAGTATAGGCATATTATACAGATACTGCTTCTTCAATGTTCATAGCAGCTCAATTTACTATAGCTAAATTATGGAACCAACCCAGATGCCCCTCACTTGGCAAATGGATTAAAAAACTGTGGTATATATATACAATGGAATACTACTTGGTTATTAGAGAAAAAGATTCTATGGCATTTGCAGCCAAATGGATGGAGATCAAAAAAATTATGCTAAGTGATATATCCCAATCTTAGATACTCAAGGGCCAAATGTTTTCTCTTATTTGTGGAAGCTGAAATACAAGCGGAAACAGTATGATAGATGGCTAACCTACAATTACCTCAACATGTATGAATTTTTACACAATCATGGGGAAACTTGCCTAGGATTCTGTGGGATGTAGGGAGGGGAGCAGGGAGGGAGGAAGGGAATAGTAAGGATATCAAGGAGACCAGAGTGTGGTAGTATGGGGTAATCTAATCAGAGGGGAACCTCAGACTTCCAGGAGAAGTCCAATTAACTTGGGAATTAAGTAGAGGGAATCATGGAATGGGGAACCAAAGGGGATAAACAATGGAATGGCACCAGCCTTGGCTTGTTCTGTCATTACACTTTTGTTCTTGATTCTTTGATGATGAATCCCTCATAAATGTAAAACCATGTTTAATGAATAAAAGAAAATTATAGAAAATTTATATTTTTAAAATTATTTTTTCAATGACTACATGAGAATATAGTATTTCACATGTTAAAGTGGTTCTATGTAGTACTTGATAATTGCACATATAGCATATTTTAAAAGATTAATCTTACATATCTTCTCAAATTTTTTCTGATTTCTTTATGACAAATATTTCAAATTTCACTTTCTTGCTTTCTGAAATGCAGAGCACATTACTGTTATCTACAGTCACCATGCTGTGCAATAGCCCACCAGATCCCTTCATTCCACCATAATCAGTACCTATGACTAACAAAATTCTTTTTTCTAGCTTTCTGAAATATAGAACACATCATTGTTATCTATAGTCACCACACTGTGCAACAACACACCAGACTCTCTAGCTCCTATGTAACTATAATCAATACCCATGATTAACCTTTCCATATCCTTCCCTCTCCAGTCTCCATGAGAAGCCAATTATTTTTTTTGTTTTATTTGTTTTTTTTTCATTTTTCATATTTTGAGCAATCCTCATTCAGTTTTCCTTAATGGCTATAGTAATTTACATTACTATGAACAATGTACAAGAATTCCCTTTTCTCTGCATCCTCTCTAAAATTTTTACCTTTCATCATTTTTATAAAAGCCTCCCAAGAGGTGTGAGGTAGCAGCACATTGTTAATTTGTGTTTCCCTAATGATCAGTGATGTTGAATACTTCATGTACCTGTTGATCATCTGTATGACTTCTTTGAAGAAATGCCTGTTCATGTTCTTTGTTCATTTTTTTTAAGTGAGGTTATTTGTTTTCTTGCTACTAAGTTAAATTCTTTAAATACTTTGAATTTTAACCCTTCATCAGATTCATGGTTTGAAAACATTTTCTTCTATTCTGTGGGTTGTCACTTCAACTTATTAATCATTTCTTTTGTTGTGAAGAATTTTTTTTTATTTTTTATTTTTGAATAAACTTACAAGATTTTAACAAAATAATATAAAATGTGTATATATTCTGGATATTGCAATTACCCCCAGGAGTGCCCCCCCAATTACCCTCCCTTATCCCACCCTTCCCCTTCCCACTATATCTCTAAAAAAAGTATTAGGTTGTAAAGCATTACATCTTATCTGGATTTAACACATGCTAATAGACCAACTTTCTCATTGTC
>PVKS010040020.1:0-16886 GCA_004027875.1 Aplodontia rufa | reverse complement strand
TGGCACCACCTTCCTTCACAGGACTCGCATGGTGCAAGTGGTAAAATCAAGAATAAATGCATGGGATGCAATTAAACTAAAAAGCTTTTGCACAGCTAAAGATTTAGTCAAGAGTGTCAAGAGAGAACCTACAGAATGGGAGATAATTTTTGCCTGCTACATCTTGAACTGAGGGCTAATATCCAGAATATACAAAGAATTCAAAAAATTAAATACCAAAACCACAAATAACTTAATTAATAAATGGGCTATGGAACTAAAAAGAAGCTTCTCAATGGAGGAAGTCCAAAATGCCCATAAATACATGAGAAAATGCTTTACATCACTAGCAATAAGAGAAATGCAAATCAAAATTCATTGAGATTCCACCTCACTCTGGTCAGAGTGGCAAAAATGAAGAATAAGAATAAAGGCAGATGCTGGAGGAGCTGTGGGAAAAGAGGAATACTGTTACATTGTGTGGGACTACAAACTAGTACAGCTACTCTGGAAAGTAGTGTGGGGACTCCTCAAAAAATTAGGGCTGGAACCACCTTTTGACCCAGCTGTCCCACTCCTGGGTATTTTCCCAAAAGAGCTAGTATCGGCATATTATCGAGATACAGCTTCTTCAATGTTTAAAGGCGCTCAATTTACTATACCTAAATTATGGAACCAACTCAGATGCCCCTCACTAGATGAGTGGATTCAAAAACTTTGGTACATATATACAATAGAATTCTACTTGGTTATCAGAGAAAATGATATTATGGCATTTGCAACCAAATGGAAAGATATGGAAAAAAATTATGCTAAGTGAAATATCCCAGACTCAGGGACTCACAGGCCAAATGTTTTCTCTCATTTGTGGAAGCTAGAATACAACTGGTACAGTATAATAGATGGCTAAGCTAATAATAACCTCAGCATATATGAATTTTTACTTGAACAAGGGGATCCTTGCCTAGGATCCTGGGAGATGTAGGGAAGGTGTCAGGGAGGAAGGAATAGGCAGGATATCAAGGAGACCGGAAGGAAGGGAGTATGGGGGAATCAAGTCGGAGGGAAACTTTCAACTTCCATGAGAACTCAAATTAACACTGGTGATAAATAGCAGGAAACATGGAGCCAATGGGAATCCAAGGGGGGAAACCATGGAATGGCATCAGCCTTGGCTTGCTCTGTCTTTATATATTTGTTCTTGATTGTTTGATAATGTTTCCCTCCTAAATGTAAGACCATATTTAATGAATAATAATACTAAAAAAGACTATGTGTTGAACTGGGTGTTAGTGGGTGAGAGTGACAAGAGTAATGGGCACAGCTACATTTAGCTTGTGTCGAGGGCTGCATTCCCAGATGAAGTCATAATGATCTCAAAGGGATCAAAAAATGTTTCAGACTTTCTGGACATACATTATCTTGGAGCATGGGTTTCTTGAGAATAGCGACAGATTGATTCTGGAGCCATTCTGTAAGCTTCTAAAAAAACAGCAATTCCTACAGAAGCTCTTTTTTTCTGCCACCTGTACTTTGTTCTTTTGCCAACAATGCATTAACCTAATACACAAAAGAACTCTTAACTATTAGTGATGTCTGTTTCCCACTTCAATTTGTCTCAGAGAATGGGGTTGACCCAGGAGGCCACAGTGTACCACAGAGGTTTTGTTTTTATTACATTAATGTCATTTTTTATATGTTTGACTTTGTCTCTTTCTTGCTCCTGATAAAGTACTTATCAATACTGTACCAATCTTTTGGGGAACATGGGAAGGGAAAGTAAAAAATTATTCTTGGACTTTTTTCTTCTTCCCTGGTTCTTTTGTATGTCACATTTTCTGAGCCTTCCCAATCCTATTAAAACAACAAGGACACATCTAAACTTACCTAAATGTTATTTGAGCTGGCATAAAAAGTAAGAGAGACCCAGAAAGAACTGAAATCCTAGAACTCCTTAAGGCAATCCTGCACCAATGTAGGCTTTTCCCTTGAGGATTTCTGCCAGACCTGGAACACCCAGAACTACTATTTTGTAGAACATAAGGAGTATGAGAGGCAAGGAACATAGCCCAGGGATTCTTCCATGATGAGCTTCTGGCAGGTGATTCCTTCACCAGAAAGAGGATTTTAACACTGGTGAGCTCTAGTGAGGGCCAATTAAATCATGTTTTTTTCTGTTTTTGTTTTTGTTTTTTTGGAGCCATCAAACTGAACAAATAATGGCTCTTTTGAAGGAGCTCCAGTCTCTTTTATTTCCTTAATATTAGGAATGTGAATTATGATTTTTCAAGTTACCACTAAGCTATAAAGTAGGACTAGGGCAAAGTAAAACATCACAAAACTAGCCTTTTTTTTTTTTTTAACTAAGATTCAGCAATCTTCCTTGGATAAAATTTCTCTGGCTTGCTTTAAGCCTTTTTTGAGAGTTCTGAAAAGGTTAATTCTGACAATTTTTGCTATTATTTAAACTGCACAGAGGAAAGGGATTTGGAAGTCCTTACTCTTGTCACTTCACTGGTGTCCCTAAGATAGCCAGATTTTTAATGTTAGACTGTATTAGTATTTCTTTTTTTTGGGGGGAGGGTCAGCTGTCACTCTCATCTATATCCAGGGGTTATGTTCCAAGACATGCAGTGGATGCCTGAAAATCGAGAGTACCGAACCTTGTTCTTTTCTATACATTCATACCTATGACAAAATTAAATATTATTAACTAGGCACAGCAAGAGATTAGCAATTATAAATCTTAATGAAATAGGACAATAAAAAATAAACTAATAAAAGTTATGCTAATGTGGTCTTTCTCTAAAACTATCTCCTTTCATTGTACGTACCTCTCTTGTGATAATGATGTAGAGCCTGTATGGTGAGGTGAATAGTGTAGGCACTGACAGGATGCTGTGGAAGGTCACTCTATCAATAGCACAGCAATACTGTGACAGTTAATCTAGTAAGTCAAATGGCTATACGTGACTGACTAATGGTTGGGTAGTGTGCACAGTGTGGATATTCTGGACAAAAGGATGATTCACATCCCAGGCAGGAAAGAGCAGGATGAGGGAGGGGGTGATTTCATCCTGCTTCTCAGAACAGTGAACATTTCAAAATTTTTGAGTTGTTTATTTCTGAAAATTTCCACTTAATGTTTTTGGATTGCAGGTAACTGAAACCACAGAAAGCAAACCGCAGATAAGGGAGGAACTACTGTAATGGTCTTGGCTAGTTAAATCAGCATAGGTTATATTCAACTTGGTATTTGAATGAGATACAACCAAAGGTGATTAGTTCAGACTCTTAAGACTCAATAAACTTCAATGGACAATTTGTTATTTGTGACTTTTTCCTTCAAAATAATTTTAATAAGTGAGTTGGCATGTGACATGGGATAAGATCTGGCAAGACAAACATCTGTTAATTTAATGCCTTGGTTTCCTAGCTGTTGGAGGTTAAAGAAGCCTCAAGTGTAGTTTTTCTCCCAGAGCTTTATCTCTGTCTAAATGTGTTATCTCTGTCTAAACGTGTTTTGGAAGATGTAACTTCATTCTAAAGGCCATAAAACCTGAGTCTTTGGGAATTTCTGATAGATGTATTTTAGAAAATAACAGAATTTTGGATTTGACCTCAGATGTGACTGTTCTGAACTATATAATTTCTCTTTTTGAGACTAAAGAGCAGTTACAAAGGGTAGGATCTTTTGTACTGAGCCATTCTACAAGATGGATTTTAGTCTGGTAGAATTAGTCTGCTAAAATTTCTTGGAAATAGCTGTTCTTTCAGTGGGTGACATGTCATACTTTCCATTATTAGAAAACCAATTCAGTGAAGAGACATTAATTCAGTAATATTTGTTTTATTTTCTGTAGTGAACCTCAGGCGATGTGTTACATTGCAACAGCTAATCTGGATGGAGAGACAAATCTAAAGATTCGGCAGGTGAAGACACTTTTCCTTACCCTAACTTTACACCTGACCCCACTATGGCAAGTCTTGTCAGGTACCAGTTGTTTTTTTCAAAAAGAAAACACTCTCACCAGTATTGAGTGGATTAACATACCCATATCAGGTTATTCAAAGGGTGCTTTATTATTATTAGCTGTATTCATGTTAGTATTATTAATAGTATTGTTATGGGGCATCTAGGTAGATATGCGTTATTAGGAAAAAGGTATGTGATATAAAATTCACATCATAAAAGATTACATGCCTTTATGCATATTGTTTTGAAGCTATTTCTATTAGCACTTTTATGATAAAACTGCTGCTATGGCTGACTATAACTAGATTAAAGGAGGGTGTAGATAAGAGCTAGATATTCTTATATTCCACTGCTTTAAACAGTATCATTTGAATGTCAGAGAAACATGATTATGAATGTAAGGAGATAGTTTTCCAATTAATTTATTATTCATAGGAAAAAGATATTAAACTTTAACTTAACACATTCTCTGTTCTATTAGTTTCCTTGGTAAGGAAGCCATTGAGCTTACATTTGTCTGTTGACATGTTTGTGTGCTAATTCTTTTAGGAAACTTTAATTAAAAATGGGAAAATAGAACTTTAACACATAATTTTTCTAAAAATAATACAAACAATACAGAAATGTATGTTGTCTTTTCTGCCTCCTTTACTGTTCAAATTCCACCTTCATCTCCAATGGTAATCATTAATAGTACCTTAGTGGTACTTTCCTGAGTTTTAAAAATTCAATTATACACTTTTCTTTCTGGGAAGTTGGAGTAGATGTATGCTGGGCTATTTTGTATTAAGTACAAATAACAACATTGGACATTATATTGAAAACAAACACAAGATGACTGAAAGATTGGGAGACGGTAGCACTATGGTGGTGAGTTCCTTGGGTTTTCCCTTTACTTTGTATATCTCAGGCTGTGAACTGAAGAAGCCAGAAACTGGGAAAGAACACTGGACACAGATAATCAATCAATCAATAGCCAATCAATCAATCAGTTAATCTTTAGCAAAAATCCTGCTTTCTATAGTCAAAAAGCAGCCTAATAAGACAGGAAACCTTAAAACAATTACTCTACATTAGTGAAGTACCACAGTAAAACATGTGGTTCCACTCCACTTCCACCTATTCCAGCAAAGTTCAAGTAGGTAATCTACATTTCTGGGCTATAATGAAGCAACCCATGAAGATGGTGTCAAAGAAGCCAACAGGAAGCCTTGACTTTCATTTATACCAGGTAGTAATGAAGTCCTTCCTGATTTTTAGTGTCAGTGAAAGAGACCATGTGGACAGAGGTGACAAGGCACTCCAACCCCTTACAGTCAGGGAGGTGAAGAGAAGGCACATGGAAAAGCCAAAACTCCCAACCTTGCCTGGTGTTTGAGTCATCTTTTTTGCTGCTGTAACTAAATGACCTAACAAGAACAATTTTAGGAGGAAAAGGTTTATTTAGGGGCTCACAGTTTTAGAAGTTCCAGTCCACAGAAGGCCAGCTCCATTCCTTGGGGCGTGAGGTGAGGCAGAATATCATGGAGGCTAATATGGCTCTAGACAGCAGAGAGCTCAAGGCATCACATCAGGAAGCAGAGAATTCAGGATGTCATATCAGGAAGCAGAGCAGAGGAAGAAACTCCATGCCAGATAAAGAATAAATACCCCAAAGACACACCTCTAATGACCTGCCTCCTCTAGCCATACCCTACCAGCCTAAGGGGATTAACTCACTGATTGGGTTAAGACTTTTATAACCCAATCGTTTCACCTCAGCCTTCCCAAGCTGTCACAAGTGAGCTTTTGGAGGGTGCGGGGACACCTAACATTGAAACCATAACACCTGGCCATAATGAAAAGACTTTTTTCACCTGTCAGCAGGGACCAGCAGGCACCTTGTACTTTCTCCTCCTCCACTTTTCAGTAATGAGGCAGTAACTCTTTCATGTGCTGGGTGATGTCACTTAAAAATAGCTAAAACAGGTTTAAATAAATTCCAGAGTTCCATTACATAATACCCTAAGTTTCCAAGTTACTATTTTAAAAAAATCACTATTATACCCCAAACTAGGAAGTTCTGAAACTGAATGGGGTAATAAAAAAAAAAAAAAGACAATCAATGGATGCCAATATCAAGACAACAGATGTGCTAGAATTGTCTGGCAGATATTATACATCATAGTAAGTTTTTTTTTTAAGAGAGAGAGAGGAGAGCATTTTTCATGTGGCTTTTGTTGTTCTGAAACTTTGTGTATATGGTGGTGGGGTTTGAACTCGCACACTTGCTCATGCCAGGCAAGTGCTGTAACCACTGAGCCACTGCTCCAGCCCCCATCATCATTAAGTTTTAATGAGTGTTTACAAAACATGCTTGAAACAAATAAAAACTCTTAGTCAAGAAACAAATTCTCAGTAAAGAAATAGAAGATAAAAAGAACCAAATGGAAATTTTAGAAATTAAAAATACTGTACCTAAAATTAAAAACAAACAAACCTCAAGAGATGGGGTTAGCATCAGAATGGAAGGAATAAAGGAAGTAATCAGAAAACTGAAAGATAAAACAATAGAAATTACTTAGTTTGAACAGCAGAGAGAAAATAGAAGAAAATAAACAGGGTCTTAGGAACTCATGGGAATATTATTAAACAGCTAATTTTCATATCATCAGAGACTTGGAAGGAAGAGAGGAGGAGAATGGGGCAAAAAATTTTGCTGAAAACCTCCCAAATTTGCCCAAAGACATAAACTGCAAATTAAACAAGCTGAGTGAACCTAAAAAGACCTCAACGAATCTATATCAAAATACATCATAGTCAAACTTCTGAAAACAAAGAACAATCTTGAAAGTAGTTAAGAAAAATTATACTTTATCTATAAAGGGAAGACAATTAGAATAACATCAGGTTTCTCATTCAAAACCATGAGGTTGGGGAGCTAAGACATTTTCACATGAAGGCAAACTAATAGAATGTGTTTTTAGAAGACCTCCCTTGAAAGTGTAGTTGAAGGTCTCTGAACAGAGGGAAAACAATTTAAAAAGTAACATAAAAGTGGAAGAAGGAAGAAAGAATAATAGGCATTATTTTTCTTGAGTTTTCTAAATTATGTTTGATAGTTGAATGAAAAATTATAAAACTAATGTAGTTCTAATATTTAGAAAAAATTGATATATATTATATTGGAGTAGAATAAAAGGATGCAAAAGGAAGCAAAGCATTTATGTTTATTTAAACTTTTAAAGTTATGATAGAAATAGACTTTGAGAAGTTATGTATAAATTATGTAATATTTAAAGCAACCACTAAAATAGTTATATGAAGATATACACTAAAAATGCTATTGAAAAAATCAAACTGAAGTTCTAAAAAACATTCAAAGAACATATAGGAACTAAGGAAAAAGAAAACAGAAAAACAAAAAAAGAGAGCAAACAGAAAAAAAAAATCACTATATTTCATTAGGTATACATCACCTGAATATTGTTTTGAAGCTATTTCTATTAGCACTTTCATGATAAAACTGCTGCTATGGCTGACTATAACTAGATTAAAGGAGGGTGTAGATAAGAGCTAGGTATTCTTATATTCCACTGCTTTAAACAGTATCATTTGAATGTCAGAAGCATGATTATGAATGTAAGGAGATGGTTTTCCAATTAATTTATTATTCATAGGAAAAAAGATATTAAACTTTAAGTTAATACATTCTCTGTTCTATTAGTTTTCTTAGTAAGGATATAGGCTGGCATAGTACTGGACTTTTGCATGACCCAACTGTATGCTGTCTATAAGAGATCCACTTTAAATAAAATGGAATAGGCTATAGGCTTGGACAAATATTGTAAACTACATATCTGAAAAATTATTGTTATCTTTAATATGTGAATAATCTTGAAACTGAACAAAGAAAATCAAAGCAAACAGAAACAAGGCCAAAGACATGAAAAGACACTTAACAGGATATATAAATGGCAAATAACCCCATGAGCACATTTTCTATAACATTGCCATTAGAAAAATACAATTAAAATTACAGTGAGACACAGTGAAATATCTATTGGAATGACCAAAATAAAAAATACTTGTAACTCTAAACACTGGTGAGGATACATAAAACCATATCACTCATACATTTCTGGTGAGGATATATAATGGTATAGCTACTTTGGGAAATATTTTGGCAGTTTGGTATGAAGTTAAAAATGCACTCATTTGGGGGTGGATATTGAACAAATTGTATTGCTGATCTGTGTGCATCTAGGAATATGTGACAACTAATCCCATCATTTTGTAAAACTATAATGCACTAATAAAAAATAAAATAAAATACATGCATTTATCATGACTCAGAAATTTCACACCTAGGGATTTATCCCATGGAAGTTAAAACTTAAATTCACACAAAAAACTTTATACAAATGTTTATGGGAGTTTTATCTGCAATAACCAGATGTTCTCTTATATGTGAATGGTTAAATTAACTGTGGCACATTGATACTTATTTTTGTATGTTGATCTTACAATCAATTACCTTACTAAGCTTTCCTACATTTTGTAATCTTAACATCAAATGTATAGACTTTTCCAATAGTCAAAAAAAGCATTTTCCAATAGTCAATTATTTCTTTAAAAGTGGAATGATCAGATTTTTTTTCAATTTTACATATATCATATTCACAAAGTGAAAAGGAGCGTATTAGAATAATGGTTGAGGTTTTAATGCTTTCTGGACTTTTTTTTTATTGATTCAGCATGGTCATACTATTGGAGGAAATCATTGCTACCTATTCATGCATACATAGAAATTGACAACGTATGTTAAGCCCAATCCTAGTTCAGGATCTCCCCACCTTCATCCATTCCCTAATCTCAAGTCCTCTATGTAATACCTCCATGCTATAGATAAAAATGAGCATATACATGTATATTAATTATTGAAATATCTGAGTTTATATGCCTGCCTGAATATAGTTTGGCTTCTCATGGCAGTCAAGTGTACCCAGTCATATTGAACGCTTTTCCCTCACTCCCTTTCCACCCTCCCTCCTACTACCTTCATAGCTAAGGTTTCGCCAGCTTATGGGAAATTTCAAATTTGGTGGGTTTATTAATTAAGCTTGTCAAACTTTCTTCCTATCTTAGGTTTTAGTTTAGCTTCCACATGTCCTGGTCCAGCTGGGTTCTGACCTGAGGGACGGGCTGAGAATAAGAAAGAACACAGGCAGGAGATCCAGGTGGAGCTGTCTCACTTTAATCAGACTCTACATTTCCTTTTATAATCCTAAGGGAGTTACCAGGAGTTATGCAGATTTTGAGTACAGACATAAAAATTAGGGTACAGACAAAAACTAGAGAGTAACCTGTCGTTAAGACATTTTAACCCACCCTAATCTTTAACAAAGCATGACCTAGCAGCCCTTCCAGAAGGAGTTTATGTAAATAGTCACAAGATCACTCTAGGGCAGCTGATGAAATGGAGTGAAGGTCAGACCCCAACATCCACATGAGAGTATACCGGTCCCAGCCGGCAGGAACCGGAGAGCTCTCAATCAGCGGTTGACTGGGAATGAAGTAGACCCATTGGTCCTGAGTTCTCCAACACTTTATTTCCTCCCTCTCTCTGGAGGCAAAGTGCTTTATTCTTCCCTCTCACTAGAGGCTTTTACATCTTTCTCTTTTAGAGTCAAGGCTTTTACAGCTTCTCTCTCTCGAGTCCCTGTTTCTACTGCCGAGGCTTTTCTTCTCCCCTTTCTAGTTTCCTTGTTTCTTCTTCTTCTCTTACTAGTTTCCCTGTTTCTGATTCCTGCTTTTCTTCTTCTTCCTCACTAGTTTCCCTGCTTCTGCCGCCTGCATGGGAGCATCTCCTCTCACTAGAGTCATCTATCTGTCTCCATATGCCCGGTATTTATTTATTACAACAACCAATAGGGACACAGTGCAAACATATTCAACCAGTTGTAACAAATGAGTGGTCAAATAGCTTAGTCATGCGGTCAGGCAGTCTGCTAATTGCTAGGGAAGATACAAGCCAGCTGAGCCTCTTACAGAGTTGTTTTACCACCAATTCTTTTACAAGCCAGCTGGGCCTCTTACAGAGTTGTTTACCACTAATTCTTTTCTCTGGCATCTGGCCAGGGGTCATGTTGGCCTCAGTCTCCAACATGAGAGGAAAACATTTGGCCCTTAAGTTTCTGTGTTTGGCATATTTCACTCAGTGTGATTTTTTTCCATTTCCATCCATTTAGCTCCAAAAGCCATGATATTATTCTTTTCCATAGCATAGTAGAACTCCATTGTATATATATGCCACAGTTTTTGAATAACCAATGAATGGCATAAAGAACCTTCTCAACAAGATAGTCAAAGATTTCCCTCACATCAGAATTGATCCAGAAATTCAAATTTAAGAGGCCTATAGGACAACAAATAGACCTACCCAAATGTGACACATCATATACAAAATGAATAACAGAGAAAACAAGATGCTTGGACTTCTGTATGAAATGAAGACTTGAAAAACAATTTGGATGCAGGGGTGGCTGGGGAGAGTGCTTGCAAGGCAACTCTGACTCCCTAGCTCTGACCACAGTATTTATTGAGTTGAAACAGAAGGTTTCTCATCAACGTAATTTAATCAACCTAATCTTTAGTGAGAAAAATTGCAGCTGTACTTCTGAAAAACACTACTGAAAACAGGTATGGGATGCAAAACTTGTTTTTGTGAAAATAAAGGTTAATAGGAATGAATATCAAAAGCAGCCATTATCTGGGGGGGTGGTGGTGTAGGGATGAACTATAGGCATCCAGGGGTGCTGTTTCAATTTCACTACCTGAGATTGGTTGGTTTAGATTTTTCAGTGTCTTTTTGTGTTGATTTGGGAGTGTCATACGTGGTTAGGTATTTGTGTATGTCTTCCAGATTATCAAACTTGGAAGAGTATAGTTTTTCAAACTAAATTCTGATAATCCTCTGGATTTCAACTGAGTCTCCATTTTTGTCTTTGATTTTGTTGATTTGCTTCACTTCATTCTTCCAAAAGGAAGACTGGAAGACTTCACCACAAGGTGAGGTTGGGTAGGGGTCTGTCAATTTTTAATTTTTTCAAAGAACCAACTGTTTTTTTTGTTGTTGTTGTTGTTGTTTTTTTGTTCTCAATTTCATTGATTTCAGTTCTGACCTTGGTATTTTCCTGCCTTCTGTTGTATTTGGGATTGGATTGTCACTCTTTTTGTAGGGATTTGAGTTGAAGCATAAGTTTATTTATTTGGACTCTCCCCTGATTTTTTTTTTACAAGTTTTATTATAGAAAACATAGAAAGTAAAGCATAGGGAAAAGAGCAGACTTCCCCCAGAGTGGGGGAAGGGGACAAAGCCCTCTCCCCTGATTTTTGATGAAGGCACTCAGTGCTTTAAATTTTCCTCTTAAGAATGCTTTCACACTGTTCTAGAGATTTCAATATGTTGTGTCATCGTTGTCATTTGTTTCCAAGAATATCTTGATTTCTGTTCTCATTTTGATTCTTCATTTAAGAGGGTATTATTAAGTCTCCATATTTATGTACTTTCTGTTGTTTTTCTTGTTGTTAATTGCTAGGATCATACCATTGTGGTCTGATAGGATACATGGGATTATATCAACTTTTTATATTTGCTAAGATTTCCTTTGTGATTAAATATGTGATCTATTTTGGAGAAGGAATTATGTGCTTCTGAGAAGAAGTAAACTCTGGGATGTAATGTTCTGTAAGTGTCTGTTAAGTCCAATTGATTTATAGAGTTGTTTAGGTTAGAGCTATCTTTATTGATTTTTTGCTCTGATGTTCTGTCTGTTGTTGAAAATGGTATATTAAATTCCCCCAGTATTATTGTGTTGAGACTGATAAGTAGTTTAATGTCCTTGAGAACTTTTTCCATGTATTTGGAAGGGTTGTAATTAGGGGCATAAATGTTAACCATTGTTATAGCTTTTGATGTGTAATGTCACTTTTACTAAGATATAGTGACCTTCTTTATCTCTTCTGACCAATTTTTGATCAAAGTTTACTTTGTTGAATAGAAATATCATAACAGTAGCTTGCTTTCTTGGGCTATATGCCTGGTAGGTTTTTTGCCAGCCTTTTATCTTTGGCTATAAGCAGCATATTGTTGTGTTTTATGTTTTGATCCAGTCTGCTAATCTGTGCCTTTGATTGGGACATTGAGTTCATTCACGTTCAGTGTTAGAATAGATATGTGATTTTGGTTCCTTGGCATTTTGACCTTTGCTGTATTTTGTGCCATCTTGGATATCTTTTAGTGAGTTATACTTTTATTGACTTTCTTCTGATTGTGGGCTTTGGGGGTTGTTAGCTTGTTCCTCTGTTTGAAGTTTATCTTTGAGTATTCTCAGTTAAGCTTATTTTGTGTCCATGTATGTTGCTAGTTTATTCTTATCTTGGAAAGATTTTATTTCCCCATCAAATTTGAAGCTGAGTTTTCCTGGTTATAGTATTTTTGACTAGCAATTATTTTCTTTCAATATTTGAAAAATATTGTTCCATGCTCTCCTTGCCTTTATTGTCTGAGTTGAGAAGTCAATAGTAATCCTTATTGGTTTGCTTCTGAACATGACTTGGTGTTTTCTCTAACTGCATTTAATATTCTTTCCTTGTTTCTCTGTTATTCATTTTGTATATGATATGTCTCAGTGAGTTTCTCATTTGGTTAGGTCTATTTATTGTCCTATAGACCTCTTGAATTTGAATTTCTGGATCAATTCTGATGTGGGGGAAATTTTCTTTGACTACCTTGTTGAGAAGGTTCTTTATGCCATTCATTTGTTGTTCAATGCTCTCCCATTTCTCAATTACTCTCATGTTATTTCTTCTCATCTTGTCCCATAGTTCTTGGAAATTTTGATCATGTTCAGCAAGTTTTTTTCTTCCATTCAGGATTACTCAGCCTGTCCACATTATCTGATGTTCTTTCTTCAAGAGCTGAAGCTCTATTTTCTACTGTGTTTACTATGGTATTATCTCCAAATGATCCTATAATTTGGTTGACTGTGCTTTCAATTCTAATAGCTTTGCTATGTCCCTTTTCAGAATGTCTAGTTCTATATTAAAGTGCTCTTTCAGCTCCTGAAATTTCTCTCTTATTTCCTTCCTTAAGTCTTCTTTTAATTTTGTGATCATTTGAATAATCAGATTGTTGATACTTTTTTTTTTAAGGTTTTCATCCAGGTCCCTATCCATGGACTCCTTGGATGTGGAGTTATAGTTTTGAGGAGGAACATTGCTTGCCTTTTTCTTCATTTTCAATGCTAGCGAGTGGGACCTGTAAGCCCTCTTTGGTTATTTTACTTTGGGGATTTGTTGATGAGTTGTGGGGTTTTGGTCTCCAGTAAATGGGATGGGGTACAGTTTGCAAAGTTGAGGTTAACAGGAGGCTTCCAAACCTGTGATTAATTATTGGCCTTTAGATTTCTAATACCTTGGAGATAAGACAAAAGAGACAATATGAGCAACCAATGGGTACAATAAACAGAGTTACCCTATTTACTTTGTTCCTTCTGAATTGTTACAGTGTTAATTATTACCTATAAGAGGAATGGTAGGATTAGTAACTATTTTCCATTACAATGCTACTAATTATCAGATTATATCTGGATTAAAAGCAAACAAGCATTATTAAATTTGTCATTCACATCAGATTTCCAATAATGCCCTCGATAAGGATAGTTATTATGCTTTGTCAAAGCATATAATAAACGGTATTGAACTGTTCCTTTTATAGTTGATGCACTATTAGTTATCACCTATGGGAGGAAAGATGTGAGTAGCAATTATCTACAGATGAAGCTAATTGATGTTAAATTTATAGATACCTACCTGAGAGTAAAGAAATAAAGTAGGAAGGTAGACAGTCTTGTGATTATGAAGCAAGAGCAAAGAGAGAGTAGAGATGCTGTAAAAATATTCTGATTACAAAAAATAAAAAAGGAGAGAGAAAGAGGGAGAGACTGGGGAAATGATGTTGAGGGAGTGAGAGTTAGAAGAATAGGGTTTGGCTATTGCTGGAGGATAGGAAAGATGTGGGTAATAGAGAAGTGAACTACTAGGGGAGTACATAGCTCTGGTCTCAGGTGGTATGGCAAGTAGTAATAAGTGCATTAAAGCAAGTGTTCAAGGGAAAGGTAAGAAATAAGTACGGTGAAAGAAAAATCAGTTCCACAGTCACAACACTTACTACAAACACACGCACATTAAAAAAAAAGAAAAAGAAAAAAATCAAAATCTGATGTATATTCTTGGAGCACCCTCTGCTGATCAAAAGTAAAGTCAGACCAATTATCCTGGAATGTTGTCCCACAGGCTTGGGACTTGGGGAGGTGGAGGGGAGAAACTTGCTCTGAAGCAACTCTTTGACTCCCAGTTCCAATTATTTCTAATTTAATTGTTCTTCAGGCGTCACTGGCTTGAATCTCCCATCTCCTGGTTGTTCGGCTGAAGGTGCTGTTGGGTCATGGGGGAGGGGAATGGTAATGAGGGTCTGATGTAATGTTCTGCCAACCTTTCCTGTGTGCTTGAAACGACTGCTGCCCACCCCACTTATGGCTGGAGAGGGGGACAATATTTTCTCCTCCACTCGTCCAGTTAAATCAAAGCAGAGCTCCCTTTTGCACCCTCCTATCCACAACAGACTTGAGGATCCTGATAGGACTGTGAGGAAATCTGCTTTAGATTCCCACCTCTGTTTTCCTGCCTGTTTGTCTGAAATGGGGAAGTCTGCCACCTTCTTCACAGCAGACATGCCTAGAGGACCTGATTTCAGCCCAATACAGCTTTTCTACCTGAACTCGGTGTTTGTGTGGATGAAGGGATCAGATTGAGTTGATCAGCATCTACCCCACTCCTGTACTGATTGAGGGGTGAGGGAAGTCACTGGTGACCAGCTGGACCTGAATTAGTTCCTCATTTCCACTTGCTACACCCAAGTCTCCATGTCACTGATCCCCCACTGACCTATGCTGTGTTCAGCAAATCTTTTCCAATACATGCACCTTGCAGGAAGGTAGCTTTCCTGGCATTTTCTTCATTTCAAGTCAAAGAGAGTGCCCTGGGTGCCACTTCCCTGAAGTCTGCCATCTTCCTGAATCCCTTTCAAGACATTTAACCTAATATTTACCACCTTGTAGGTTCTACTACTGCTTCTTTTTTAAAAACATATGGATTCATTTTTGACATTTCCTCTCTAAAAAAAAAGTCTCATTTTTTCCCTATTTTATGTCATTGCATAAAAACTCTGGAGCAATTAAAAATAAATTTCATAATAGCACCTAGTCTTTTCTTGTTTCTGACTAATGAAAGTTTTAACATTTCATAGTTAAGCATGATAGTTGCTTTCATGTTCTAGTAGACATGCTTTACCAAGTTGGGGAAGTTTCTTTATATTTGAAGCTTAGTTAGAAATATGTAAAGAATGACATTGATATCTTGATGGTGATTGTATTGAATCTATATAGTGTGTATGACAGAATGGCCATTTAAAAAATTCTGCCTAACCAAGAGTATGGAACATCTTTCCATCTTCTCAGGTTTTCTGAAACTTCTGTTTTCAGTGTTTGATAATTTCCATTATAGAGGTCTTTTACTTCTCTTGTTAGATTAATTTCCAAGTGTTTTATTCTTATTGAGAATATTGTGAATGTAACCCATTTCCTGATTTCTTCTTCTGGGGTATTATTGTTAGTATATAGGAAAGCTATTGATTTAAGCATATTGATCTTGTAGCCTGCCACTTTGCAAATTTGGTTTATTATCTCAAGCAGTTTTCTGGTGGAGTTTTTTTTTTGTAACTTCCAGATATAGGATCAAGTTGCCAGCAAAAATAGATAGTTTGATTTCTTCTCTTCCTATTCTTATCTAGTTGATTTCATTATCTTGCCTGATTGCTCCAACTACAGTCTCAAGAACTATGTGGAATAAAAGTGGTGAGAGAGGGCAGCCTTGTCTTGTTCCTAAGTTTAGTGGAAATGCTTTCAGCTTTTCTCCATTTAGTATTATACTAGCTGAGGGTTTGTCATATATGGCCTTTATAAAGTTAAGATATCCCTATCTTCTCTAGAGTTTTGAGTGTAAATGGATGCTGGATTTCATCAATGGCCTTTTTGGCCTCAATTGAGATGATCATATGGTTTTTGTCCTTAATTCTGTTTAAGTGATGAATCACATTTATTGATTTGCATATGTTGAACCAGCCTTGCATTCATGGAATAAAGCCCATTTGATCATGGTGAATTATCTTCTTGACGTGTTTTTTATTGCAGTTTACTAAAACTTTATCAAGGAATTTTTCATCAGTGTTCGTCAGGGATATTAGTCTGTAGTTTTTTTTTTTTTTTGATGTGTCTTTGTTGGGTTTTGTATCAGAGTAATGGTTGCCTCATAAAAAGTGTTTGGGAGAGTTCCCTCCTTTTTAATTTGTTGGAATAGCTTAATAAGGATTATCTATTTGCAGGAGTATAGTTTTTCAAAATATGTTCTTATAATTTGTTGGATTTCCACGGGGTCAGTGGTGATGGTTACCTTTTCATTGGTGATTTTATGAATTTGCTTCATTTCCCTCCTTTTTTAGTGAGATTATCTAGGGGTCCTTTAATTTTATTAATTTTTTTGAAGAACCAGCTCTTTTTTTTTTGTCAGTTTTTTGTGTTCTCAATTTCATTGATTTCAGCTCTGATCTTGATTATTTCCTGTCTTCTGCTGGGTTTGGGATTGGATTGTTCTTCCTTTTGTAGGGATTTGAGGTGAAGCATAAACTTATTTATTTGGAAACTCTCCTCAGTTTTAATGTAGATACTCAGCACTATAAATTTTCTCCTTAAGAATGCTTTCATACTGTTCCCAGAGGGGTTTTTTTTTTGAGAAAGGGACAGTAAAAGAGAAATAGAGAATCAATTTTAGT
>PVKS010040019.1:0-16873 GCA_004027875.1 Aplodontia rufa | reverse complement strand
TGGATGTTAAACCAGCAACTTTACAATTGCTTGAAAAAAGAAGTAGGATCAACACTACAGGACCTAGGGATCGGCACAGACTTGCTTAACAAAACTCCCATGGTGCAAGCAGCAAAGTCAAGAATAAATGAATGGGATGCAATTAAACTAAAAAGATTTTGCACAGCTAAAGATTGAGTCAAGAGTGTCAAGAGAAATCCTGTAGAATGCGAGAAAAATCTTTGCCTGCTATATCTCGGAGGGCTCATATCCAGAATATACAAAGAACTCAAAAAACTAAACAGCAAACTCACAAATCATCCAATCAATAAATGGGCTATAGATCTAAAAAGAAACTTCTCACCACAGAAAGTCCAGAAAGCCCATAAATATATGAGAAAATGCTCTATATTATTAGCAGTAAGAGAAATGCAAATCAAAAACTTCAATGAGATTCTGCCTAACTCCTGTTAGAGTGGCAAAAATCCGAGGAATGACAGATTCTGGAGAGGCTGTGGGAAAAGAGGAACACTGTCACATTGCTGGTGGGTCTGCAAACTGGTTTAGCCACTCTGGAAAGCAGGGTGGAGACTCCTCAAACAAGCAGGGCTGGAACCACCTTATGACCCAGCTATCCCACTTCTGGCTATTTTCCCAAAAGAGTTAGTATCACCATATTATAGAGATACAGCTTCATCAATGTTTATGGAAGCTCAATTTACTATATCTAGACTTTGGAACCAACCCAGATGCCTCTCACTCAATTAGTGGATTCAAAAACTTTGGTACATACATACAATACATACAATGGAACACTACTCGGTCATTAGAGAAAATGATATTATGGCTTTTGCAGCCAAATGAATGGAGATGGAAAACATTATGCTATGTGATGTATCCCAATCTCAGAGACTCAAGGGCTGAATGTTTTTTCTCATTTGTGGAAGCTAGAATACAACTGGAAACAGATAGCTAAGCTAAAAATATCCTCAAAATGTATGAATTTTTACGCAAATAGGAGGAACTATGCCTAGGATACCTGGAGACGTGGGCAGGGGGTCAGGAAGGGGGGAGGGATTAGGAAGTATATCTATAAGACTGGAGGAATGGAGTATGAGGGAATCAACTCAGGAAATCTCTGACCTCCCCAAGAAATCCTTTTAACACAGGGGTCCATTTGGTGGAAACAAAGAACCATGGGGAACCCAAGGGGGAAAACCATGGAATGGCATTAGCCCTGGCTAACTGTGAATATACATTTGTTCTTGATTGTTTGATAATGATTCCCCCTCAATTGTAAGTCCATAGTCAACTAATAAAAAAAAAAGTTTCTGGTAAATCACTTCAACTTAATGCCATCCCATTGGTTGATTTTTCCTTTTACTTCTTGCGCTTTAGGGGTCTTGTTTAGGAAGTCAATTCCTGAGCCAATGTGTTGGAGTGTTGGACCTACATTTTCTTCTACTAGGTCCCAGGTTTCCTAGGTCTTTGATCCACCTTGAGTTGAGTTTTCTGCACAGAGAGAGATAGAGATTGAGTTTAATTCTACTACAGATGGATTTCCAATTTTCCCAGAACCATTTGTTAAAGAGTCTGTCTTTTCACCAGTTTATGTTTTTGGTGTCTTTGTTGAGTCTGAGGTAACTGTATTTATATGGGTTTGTCTATGTGTCTTCTGTTTTATTGATCTTCATGTCTGTTTTGGTGCTAGAACCATGTTGTTTTTGTTACTATAGATCTGTAGTATAATTTGAAATTGATATTGTGATTTCCTCAGCTTCACTTTTCTTGCTAAAGATTGCTTTAGCTATTCTGGGTCTCTTATTTTTCCAAATGAATTTCATGACTTTTTTTTTTAATTCTGTGAAAAACATCATTGAAATTTTGATGGGAATTGCATTGAATCTGTATAGTGCTTTAGGAAATGTAATGATAATATTAACTCTGCATATCCAAGAACATGGGAGGTCCTTTTATCTTCTAAGCTTTTCAATATATTTGTCTAGTGTTCTATAATTTTCATTGTAGAGGTCCTTTAGCTCTTTTGTAGATTGATTCCCAAGTATTGAAAAAAATTTTGAAGCTATTATGAATAGAGTAGTTTTCCTGATTTCTATCTCAGTAAGTTTATCATTGGAATAAAGGAATAGAATTGTTTTTTAGATATTGATTTTGTATCCTGATTCCTTGTTGACTTCATTTATGAGCTCCAGGAGTCTTCTGGTGGAATTTTTGGATCTTCTAAACATGTAAACACTGATAGTTTAAAGAAAGAACCTACAGAATGGGAAAACATCTTTGTCTCCTGAACTTCAGACAGGACATTAATATTCAGGATATGGAAAGAACTTAAAAACCTTAACATAAAAATACCAAATAACCAATCAATAAATTGACAAAAAGACTAAACAGACACTTCTCAAGCGATATAAATGATCAACAAATATGCAAAAAAATGTTCAATATCTCTAGCAATTAGAGAAATGCAAATTAAAACTACACTGAGATTTCATCTCACTCCATTCAGAATGTCAACAATCAAGAATATGAACAATATATGTTGGCAAGGATGTGGGGAAAAGGATATATTTATAAATTGTTGGTCAGACTGCAAACTGGAACAACCGCTCTGGAAAGCAGTATGGATATTCCTCAGAAAATGAGGAGTGGATCCATCACCTGACCAAGCTATTCTATTCCTCATCATATATCCGAAGGACCTAAAGTCAGCATACTACAGTGATGCAGTTACATTAGTGTTCATAACAACACAATTCACAACAGCTAAGGTATAGAAAAACCTACGTGCCCTTCAACTGATTAATGGATAAAGAAAATGTGGTATATACACAAAAGAGTACTTCTTAGCCATAAGGAAAAATGACATTACATCATTTGTTGTCAAATGGATGGAACTAAAGGACATATTGCTAAATGAAATAACCCAGTCTCAACAAAATCAAAGGTTGAAAGTTGTCTCTGATATGTTTCCCTAAAACAGGGAAAAGAACAGAGGAATAGAAAAAGGGAAAGGAAATGGAGGAAGGAGGAATGAGAAAGGGAAAATTCATGGAGTGAGTCAGATTTAATTTTCCTATGTTCATATGTGAACATATCATAATGAATCTCATCAACATGTATATCAATAAGTCACCAAATTAAAAAAAAATACTATTAGTAAATAACAGCCAGATCAGTAGAGTAAAGGAATGAGAACAGGGCATGGGAGAGGAAATACTGGGGACTGAATGAGAAAAAGTTGTACTGCATGATTTTATAAAAATGTCAATGTTTATCCTATTGTCAAGTATATCTTATAGGTATGGGGCAGGAGAAAGAGGAAATATTAGGAACTGAGTTGAAACAAGGCACACAGAAAGCTTTTATAAGTATGTCAATGTATGTCCTCTTGTCACATATGAAAAAAAAGGGATGTGTGGAAGGATAAAGGGGAAAAAACTGGAGAATGAATTAGAACAAGTTAAACTCCATGATTTTATAATTATGCCACTATATAATTTTATGTCAAATGTACCTAAAAAAAAAGATTCCTGGTAAAATTATCTAGCATAATCTTTTTTATTTTCTCACATAACAAGAAGGCATCCTGGAATAGGTTTTTCCTAAGAGTTGGGTTTCCACTACTGCTACCGTCTCCATCAACCACTATATTGCTGGGTTTCCATGTCCTTGTCCATAAAGTGTAAAGGTTGGATAAAGTCATTGTTAAGTTCTTCTCAAGCTTTAAAAGTCTAAGCACACAGCATATTTGAATGAATGACTGTTCCCTGTGATTTTCTCTTGTGAGAGGATGAGATAAATATAGATATAGAGTCAGGTGGACTCACATTCTGATTCTGCCACTTACCAGCTGGGTTACCTAGATCAGATCATTTGATCTCCTTTAGCTTCAGGGTCATCATTTTAAAAACAGACACAGTGCTTTCTCATAGGATTGTTAATACAAATTAAATTAGATAATGTTTGCAAACCTAGCATAATACTTAACAAATACTAGACCGGCACAAGTGGAAGGATTTTTGGTCATTATTATTATTTCATGTGATGATAATGAAAATGGTGGCATTGAAGAAAATGACAGGAAAAAAGAGGATTTACCAAGTTAAGTTTCCAAAGTGTGACACCATTACCAGTGATTCTTCTGACAGTGTTAAGGTAACTGAAGCCATGAGTCTCCAAATTGGGTTATGTAGAATCCTTTTTTCTTTTTTTTTCCTGGACTCGATGGTTTAGTTTTGAAACCCCAACACACTGGGCTAAACACCCTAGAAAAGGAGAGAAATTTTTTTTTTTTTTTTTTTGCTCACCTGAATTTGTCCCTTCTACTTTAATCATCATATTATCTATCACTTTTTCATTTCTTTCAGAAGTAATTTGGGAAAAGAAATACTTTAGTAGGAAATTCATCACTGACTCTTCCACCTCTCATCTGCAAAGGCTATTTTTTAAGAGAGAGAGAGGTAAAAAGAGAGAGAGAGAATATATTTTATTTAATTTTTCATTTGGTTTCCTTGCTCCAACACTTAAGTTACGTATGTGGTGCTGGAGTTTGAACTTGGGTCCTTGTGCATGCCAGGCAAGTGCAGTAACTGCTGAGCCACTACTCAAGCCCCTGCTAACACTATTTTTCAAGCACACAACTAGGGATCTGTTCTGGATTACAGTTTATTTTACTAGTGGCCTAGCTTGGTAGTTTCTCCCTGGTCACTCACTAAGGCCCTACCAGTGGGGTTTTCTCTGCCTGTTTTCCTTGGGTATTCTGGAAAGAAAGGGTGGCCACCAACCCATTGTGCCTGCACACGCACGCACACACCGATGCTTCTGTTGATGCTCAGTGTAGATGGGGAATGAGTCCTTAACCTTTCATTTGTTGGTTGTTCTCTACTTGCACATAGATCTCTCACTGATCGTGTGAAGTGACCGATACAGGTACTTTACTGCATAGGATAAACTGTACAAGTGTTCCTTACATGATTCAATTTTCTGTGTTATTTTCATTCTCATCCCTCCCAACCCTTTTCTTTGGAGATAAAATTGGACTTTGGGAAAGTCCACATGTAGAAGAGAATAAAAAAATGTGCCTTAAATTTAATCCAATTAACTTAAGGCAAAATGATGGTCATTTCTAAATGTGCCCTAGACTTCTGTTCAAATTACCATTCTTAAGACAGGAGGTCAGTCTTCTTCTCCTACTTCCCATCCCCTCTTCCAAAATTCCATCAATGTCAGAAGATAAGTGCCTAGTAACAGAAAAGACACACCATCAACAGAATAGAAATTTTACACTTCCCAACTGGTACTGGATCAATGGAGAAAAGTTATAGCAAAAGGCACCTCAGGTTTTGTGTTGAGAGAAAAAAGAATAGCAATGCTCAAGTTAATTCCAGACTTCAAAAGAAGAGACAAAATTAAAGGAGGGGTGAAAGGGAAATGAAAGGAATAAATCAATCCAACCTAGGCTAAAATAATAAATTATTCCATTTCCAGAGCAAGACCTCTGTACTTTGGCAGTTCTAGGGATCTAGCACCTCCTTTTCTGTTGCCTGTCATTTAACCTTGAGGAAAACCTGCTCATGAAAGTGCACTGTCCAAGCACACAAAGTCTGTGGTGAGCCCAGCTAATCAAAAGAAGGATTCATTGAGAAAGTGGATTTAGTGGCATCTGAGAAAACCCTTTCTAGCCCTTCACACTAAGAAATATAATTCTTTATTTAACACAGTTTAAATACAAGCATCTTGTAGCCTGTTGTGAGAAATGAATAGCATTAAAAAGTATTCCCAAAGTGAGCAACCAAAACAACCAGTCTTGTAGAAGGCAAGGCTAATTCAGGTACCAGAAATGAATAAAAATCCTATTCTCTGCCAAATTCAGAAAGCTTTCATATTCATAAAAATACACTACTACTTTTAAAAAATGGAGCAATGAAAATAAAGGAAGTGTTTATGGAAGAATCCATGTATGATTATTGAAGTAAGAAATAATCATTTTGGGGCTCGAACAGTGTCTTGGCAGCTATGGCACTTGCCTGGCCTGTGCAGACTATGTGAGTTCAAACCCGAGCACCATGTACACAATGGAGTCTTAGAGCAACAAAAGCCACATGAAAAACTAAATAATATTGATCTTTCTCTCCCTCTCACTGTCCCTCTCTCTTTTTTAAAAAAAGAAATAATGTTTTATTGGGTAAATTATTAAATGCACACATTTGATTAATGATCTAGTAAACAGTGATTGAGTAATATGGATGACAGAATGAATAACCTCCCTCCCACAACACACACAATCGGAAACCTAAAGTTTTAGAAGCAAAATTTCTGAGTGATACAGATGGGGGGACTGTTTCAGTCTTGACAATTCATGAGATGCCCTCAAGCCATCTTTCTTTTTGCTTCTGGACAAGGTCATATTTCAGTTGTGACAATATCTTTAACCACACGAACTTGCTTAACTCCAGTTTTACTCCTGTCTTTCAAGTTTAAGTTATTCAAGTCTTTTCTACTCTGCTTTCTGGTCCTGAATATCACTATAAACTTGGCTAAAAGCCTCCAGCAATACTCATGCCATCTCCTAAATACTGCACTGCCTGGAAATTTCTTCTGCTAGACTGTCTCTGGACATGGGCAAAATGCACACAACTTAGCCATAACATAACACTAATGGCCTCTAGTCCAATTTCCAATGGAGTCCTCCTCCTCCTCCAAAACCTCTTGAGCCTTGTCCTTATTTGGCATAGTCCTATAGTCATTCTGGTCTTCTGAGCTCCCATCAGAATTGCCCATTAAGCTCTGCTTATAACAATCTAAAGCTTTTCCAGCTTGCACTGCCAAACATCTCAAAATTACTCCCATAAATTCCAAAAGTCTCCAAAAGTTTCTAAATCACATGGTCAGGTTAGTCATAGCAACAACCCCACTTCTTGGTACCAATTTCAGCAACTTCTCACTGCTGTGACTAAAAGACTCAACAAGAATAATTTTAGGAGGAAAAGTGTCTTTGAGGGCTCACAGTTTCAGAGGCATAGTCCATAGAAAGCCAGTTCCATTCCTTGGGATTTGTGGTGAGGCAAAATATCATGGTAGAAGAGTGTGACATGGGGAAGTGAGTCAAGCTATAGCTCTAGCAAGCAGAGAAACTCCGCACCAGATACAAAATATATACCTCAAAGGCATGTCCCCAATGTCTCCATCCACACTCTACCAGCCTTCAGTTGCCGGTTAATTCCTGTCAGGGGATTAACTCACTGCTTTGGTTAATGCTCTTCCTTCCTGAATTGTCACACATGAGCTTTGGGGGGACACCTAACATTCAAACCATAACAAGAGCATAACAAATAAGACAAAAGAAGAAAGTGTATGCCTTCTTTTCGGGGTCTTGAGTCTGCCATGTGCTAATTAGAAATGGAAGATACCTCTGTGGATATATCTCTTTGGAAGTTTATAACCTTGAGGAATTAAAGAAAATCCTAACAGCAGAGAGGAAAAGGCAGATTACCTGCAAATAAATAGAACCAGATTGAGAGTTCTCATCTAGCAGTCGATGCTAAAGAGAAAGGAACAACATCATCAAAATTTTTAAGGTAAAAGATTTTGAACCTACAATTTGATACCACAAAATTGCCAACACATTTTCAGACAAGTAAGAACTTAGAATGTTGACTGTGCCTTCATCCTACACTTGATTGTCAAGAAAAAAAGCATAGTTAAATAAAACAAGAGCCTTCAGATGAGGATTCTGTGGAACATAGGAAATATTGATAACTTGGATGACCCAGAATAGAGAAGAAAGATGGCAATAATGATAAAGAAAATTCATTAGGCATTGATTTTTGAAATTTCTCCTGTGAGTGATGAGGTTTCATTTACATAGAATTATCATTTATGGCTATTGTCATAATATCTGATTCTACAGGGAATAAGGTTTTTATGCTGATATTGTACATGCTATTTGAGGCTTCCAGTTTTGAATTATCTTACAGACAAAGCACAGAAAACTTACATAAGAAAAAAAATAGATGGTGAGAGAGAGAGAGGGAGAGAGATGGCCTGATAGATATCAAGAACCCAAGAAATGTAAAAATAAAGTTACAATCAAAAATATTTGGGAGTTAAAAAAGCGAGAAGAGAGGTGGAATAAAAGTTAATATGTTAACTTTAAATTCAATTGTAGATTAGTAGATAATATCTAAAGATTATAAATACAGAAATACATACAATAACTGCAATAAGAATCAGAAAATCAGAAAAAGAGGTTAGTAAAGACTGCATGTGTGAGATTCAGAGAGAGGCTGCTACAGTGAAGCAAAAGAAGAGTCTTGCACTTTATATTCAGGCTTTCTTTGTTTTTGAGATTTGTTAATTTGTCCATGAGTTACCTCTATAATTAAAAACTATGGTTTACAGAAAAAGAAGAAAAGATTTTAAAAGTGAACTTACATTTAATTTTTCTTTTAGCTCTGGGGTTCAGTTTGAGGAACAGGCAAACATAATAGACCATCTACCTGTATTTTTAGTGCATTCAAAAACACATCAGCTAGTCATAAAAGAAGACCTGAAAAAAGCTTTTACTTTAAAGTTGATGTTGAATTATTAACATAAATAAATTAACATATTCCATTATTTGTCAAGCTACAAGAAAAAGTGTATTCCTTAGTTATTCAAATGGTCTATTGAAATTAAAATTATTCAATTAATGGGTAAATATTTATTGAATTCCTACTGTGTACTATCTCTGTGTAAAGTATCGGCGGGGGGAAAACAGAAAAAGTAAAAGTGAAGGTTATTTTCTTATAATCAGTGTATAAGCTCCACTATGTATAATTATGTTTGTTAAATGGTTGCCTTTTGATCAAATATATCTCAAGAAAATAAAAGGAATATTGGCTTTTTTTTCTAACAAATTACTGGTTATTGCCTATGATCTCTATTGAAAATATTTACATTCTACACAAAAGAAGCTGCTAGCATTCTGAAGCACCATTTTTGGAAGGAGGGAAAGATTAACATTCTTAGAACAATTTGGTTCAACTTAAAAAAACACTATGGGGAAAATCTATTATTGGAAGTATAGCATCTAGGATTGTATTTCATGAAAACTTTTCGTCATCCACAGAAGTGTTAGATAAAACCAACTGTATAAAAAATCAAAAGAGGGGGCTGGAGTGGTGGATCAGTGGTTACGGTGCTTGCCTGGCATGCACAAGTAAGCGAGTTCAAGCCCCAGCACCACGTACACAACAAAGTCTCGGAGCAATGAAAGTCACATGAAAAACTAAATAAAAATTGATTCTCTCTTTGTCTCTGACTGTCCCTCTCTCTTTAAAAAAAAAATCAAAGAGATTTCATTTTTTTTTTGAAAAACAGACAGATGAACCTGTACCAGTGAAAGAATGACGATCTCATTGAGAAATAACTGGTATTAAGCTTTAATCTAAGTCAAGGTTAAAGACATTTTCTTTAATATTATTTTGTAACTAAATTTTCTGAAATAACAGGATAAGAAAGGGGTAAGTAACCAACTAGACACTGTGGATGGACCAAAGTCCAACACAAAAAAGGTAAGTTTTGATTTAAAATATAGAGAACAAACAGATATATATACATTACTGATGGGGTCTAATCAGAAAATTCTTTAAATTGTGCCTAAGGTGTTTCATTTCTTTAATATTTGTTTTCTCAATTTTTTGCATCCATTTAACAAATATTTATTGAATACTTAAATATCAAGCACTGTGTTAGTACTGAAAACCTATTAGTGAACTTAATTATTTAAATATGTGATGAATATTTGGAATCTGTATTGAAAATGTAATTAATAGATATCTTGATCAATAATTTATCTCTTCACTTAATACAGAATTCTATCTTTAATGAAAGCAAATAGAACGATTGATATGGTGTTTGATATTCAAATAGTATTTCCTGGGGACTTTTCCAGTAGTTGAGGATGACTAGCATTCTCTAAACCTATGTCAGTTTCCTGCAACTGGCAGCACTTGCCAGCTTTGCAAACACTGCTGTAATGTATCATCAACTTGTTTGTTATAGACCTTGTTTTGCAAAGCTAAAGTGACAAATAGAAGTAAGTATTTTTTAAGAGCGAATTCTTACAGAGAAAGAATAGCATTGTTTAAAAAAAATTTTACTTTGTCACCAGACACTGGCACTGGAGTGTTAGGTTACAATTTTTACTTCTCTATTTTTCAGTTTTCTTATACAAACTGGAGTAGTGATATTTCCTATTTTCTAGGGTGACCACAGAAATTAAATGAATTCAAATTAATATAGTTAATACTCAATAGTATTAACACATAGTTAATACTCAATAAATACTAGATTTTGTATGGAATGGATGAAAAAAGTAAGTTCAAAAACATAAAGACATTTAGGGATATTAAAAATCAGACTGGGAAAAGAAAAGGAGGACCAAGAAAGCCCTAAAGAATAGGAAGGATTAGATAATATTTCTTTTGGGGAGAGGATGAAGGTGGAAATGGGGATAACATATGTCAAGAAAAGTGCACAGTCAACATGATGATAACAGAAGGCCTGGCTGTAATGTTCAAATGGTATGTGATGGTTACATATGTCTGGAGGAAGTATTTTCCATTTGCTCTTTCCCTGTATCCCTCCCAATTTATAATGCTGGTAAGCAGCCTCTTTGTGAACATCACAGAAAATTACTGGAAATAGAATAATAATTGCAAAACTTTCTGAAATTTACCTTGTGAATTGAGAGTCAGTGAAAATCACTTGATATAAAGTAAGCATCTCTCAGTGTCTTAAGGAAGCATTCAGTTAGCCTCTTACAGCTTTGCAGCCATTTGTCAGAGCATGTCTAAAAATTGGGGAAGAGAAAGAACTGACCTTTTCCTGTGTTAGAATTCTCTAGAGTTGCAATGCTCCCTCTTACCATGTTATCACAGGCACTATGTGGACAATCCAGTTAGAAGACCACACACTTATATAAATGCAGAGTGAGACAGCTAAGGGCAACCGAAAGAAAAATATTATGTAGTAACATATCAATAAAGACTTTAGAAACTAAATACAGAAATTTCTGTTTAAGTTCCACAATATAGTCTCATATAGTGACATTTAGCAGACAGGGCATTTCCCCATGATACCAACCAGACCCATGTCCCAAACTCCCAAAGGAATGTATTTTCTACTGTCCATACATGGAGATACCAAGGTAGTAAACTAACCATGTCTGTGATACACAAATGATCTGTGGAGTCACTGAGCCATGACATGTATTTTTAGCTATGTAGACTGAAAGCTGAAATGAAGATACAAGGAAAAATTCATGGGTTGAAGGCATTCTGAAGACAGAGAAGTTTCAGAAAAGTAAAAGGCAAACTCTGCCTAATAATCTCAGTTTTAAAAACTTAATACCAAAGCCACAAACAATCCAATAAATAAATGGGCTATGGAACTAAACAGAAACTTCCCAAGAGATTAAGTTCAAAAAGCCAATAAATATATGAGAAAGTGTTCTATATCACTAGCAATCAGAGAAAATGCAAATCAAAACTACCATAAGATTTCACTTCACTTCAGTCAGAATATCAAAGATGAAGAATATGAAAAATAACAAATGCTAGAGAGGTTGTATGGGGAAAGGAACGCTAACATACTGTTGGTGGAACTACAGACTGGTACAGCCACTCTGGAAAACAGTGTGGAGATTCCTCAATAACTTAGGGATGGAACCACTGCACAACCCAGCTATCCTACTCCCGAGTATTTTCCCAGAAAAGCTAGAATCAGCATACTACAAAAACACAGCTATATCAATGTTTATATAGCTCAATTTACAATAGCTAAATTATGGAAACCACCTAAGTGTCCTTCACTAGATGAATGGATCCAAAAACTGTGGCATACATATATGTAATGGAGTTCTACTCAGCTATTAAAAAGAACAATAGCATGGCTTTTGCAGATAAATGGATGGAAATGGAAAAAATCATGCAGAGAGAAATAAGCCTAACACAGAGACTTAAGGTTTGAATGTTTTCTCTTATTTGTGTAAGCTACAGTAAAACCAAGGATAGAGTGAAAGATGAATTTATTTTCTAGACACACCAAATTTGCAGTATCACCAATTCGAAACTACACCTATGGTAGGGGACCTGAGAGGGAGAGAAGACAGGGAGGGAGGAGACTAAGGGAAAGTGGGGGTTTTTAATTCTGCATGGTACACTTGACTCCACTGAGAACTAAATCATACTCATACAGGCATTTAAATCTTGAAAATTCAAAAATTTACATATATATATATTTATTTATATATGTAACAGGGGTATTGCATTGGAGAAAAGTAGAGAGTGGGTGAAGGGTGGGGAGATACTATGAGGATCAGGCTCACGTTACATTATCATTACATATGCATATATGAATGTATAGCAATAGGTCTCTTAAATATGTAAGAACATGCTGAACTAATAAAAAAGGGTGAGGATCAAAGGATATATGTGAAGGGAAAGAGAAGGTCATAAGTTAGGAGAGAATGGAAAGAAGGCAGGCAAATTCCCTGTGGTTTCAAAGCTCAGACATGGAGATGCAAAAATTCCTCAAGTCTTACCTATGTAACCTCCACCCTGGGCTGGACCACTTGCCACCAAAAACACTCTACCAACCATCCTTTCTTGTTCCCAGAGACCAATAAACAAAATGTGTTGCTTTCTCTTATGGCATGCTATTCTTTTTTTTTTTTTTCAAATACAGATTAGGTATGGAAATTCATTTAAGAGCATTTTCCCAGACTAACTCAAATGGTGATCCTGGCAACTATTAGGTTCCAAGGCAGGTATAATATCCAACAATTACTTCTTGAGCTGTTGGAGTCCTGTTTCAGTAATCATTGCTTATATAGCCATCTTGAAGTGCTTCCCTCATATTTTTCTCTAGTAGTTTTAGTTGCAGGTCTTTGACTTGATTTCTGTTTCTTTTTGTACAACGTGAGAGATAGGAATTTAGTTACTGCCCTCTGTAGGCAGACACTCCAGTTTTCCCAGAACCTTTTGTTTTATAGGCTGTCTTTTCTCCCAGAAATATTTTGGGAAATTTTTAAAGGATTTTTATAATTCAAAAATATTATTATTTAGGGGGTTGGGGATTTAGCTCAGTGGCAGAGTGCTTGCCTAGCATGTGCAAGGCTGAGTTTGATCCTCAGCCCTGAAAAAAAAATATAATTATTTAGAATATGACTAAAGAACAGTTGTTAATCCATTCATCATGATCATATATGAAATGTAACCATAAATTTTTAAAATCCCAACCCTAAAATCCCCATTGTTATGTCAACTTAAGTATACTTAAATACTTTTAAGGGATTTCCATGGGGAGAAAACGGGAAATGATCACTTTGCATATTAGTTACCAGTTTAAAGAAAGCATCTGATTAGGGCATTCAGTACAAAGAACAAACTCATTTTCACAACCCAAAATTCTATCTCCCTCATACTAATAGTGTTTTTTTATTGAGAAATTTATTTGTTTAACAATCACACAAAGTTTAACAAAATAATATATAATGTATATAGATTCTGAAAATTGGATTTACCCCCAAGAGTGCCCCCCCAATTACCCACCCTTATTCCTCCCTTCCCCTTCCCACAACATCTCTGAAAAAAGTATTAGGTTGTGTAACATTATATGATATCTGGATTTAACACCTGATAATACTAGTAGTGTTTAAAATAGAGCACATTTATCCAGAACTAAGAATTATGAAATTAATAAAAAATTAAATGGTTACAATAAAAGAGCTTTTTTTTCTTTAAGAAATTGCTGAAGGATTGGGGTACAATTCTCTAAGTGTTTACCAATTAGATTAGTGTACTCTCCATGGTGGGTTTGGTAAATTTTGTTTTTATACTTTTTTCTGAATTGAGTTGTTGTACAATCATAAATGCATATACAGTAACTGTTGGAGACTGAGGCCAACATGATGCCTGGCTGGATGCCAGAGAAAAGAATTAGTGGTAAAAAACTCTAAGAGATCCAGCTGGCTTGTAATTAGCAAACTGCCTGACTGCATGACTAAGCTATCTGGCCGCTCATTTGTTGCATTTGGTTGAATGTGTTTGCACTGTATCCCTATTGGTTGTTGTAACAGATATATACCGGGTGTACGGAGAGAGAGAGATAGATGACACTGGTGAGAGGAGACTTCCCATGCAGGCAGCAGAAACGAGACAAAGTAGTAGCCACTAGTCAAAGAAGCAGTGGCGGCAGAGGCAGAGGAAGAAAACCTAATGTGCAGGCAGTAAGAGAGGAAGAAAAGCCTCGGCAGTAGAAACAGGGACTCTAAAAGAGAGAAAATGTGAATAGCCTTGACTCTAAATGTAATGTTTTAATGCTTTGCCTCTGAAAGAGAGAAGGCAGAAGTGCTTGGAGGCCTTTAGCTGTGGTAAAGGGAAAAGTGAAGAGCTTGGAGAACTCAGGGCAGGTGGGTCTACTTCATTCCCAGTCAACCGCCGAAAGAGAGCTGTCTGGTTCCTGCCGGCTGGGACCGGACAAGTAACAATATGATATACATTTGATCTTAATCCAGAGTCACCCCCACATAGTCCATATGCCAGTGTCTTGATTCTTCTATATTTCCCCCCACATAGCAAGTATAAATGCATTTAAGATTGTGAATTTTCCAGAATTAAATGATTACATAAGTACTATTTGGGTTCTGGGTGGGGGTAGGTAAAGAGTATGCTACATGTCTTGTTAGATCCCTCCCTATCTTTCCTCCCTCTCCCCTCCCCCAAATCAAAATCCTCCCTATTTACCCCCTAGATATCTATAGTTCCTCTAGATTATGTGTTGCTACACCTTTGGTGGTTCTAGTACAAAGAGTCTGACTACCTTTCACCCAAGCCTGGGTTTTGTTTTAGTCTCCAAAAACAATGAAAAATACTTGACCATTGTATCTCTGGGTTTCGTTAACTCTATTCAGCATGAGTCCTTGCATTGCCATCAATTTACCTTCAAAGTCTGTAATATTGTTGTTTCTAATAGCTGGGTAGAACTCCAAAGTAAATACATAATACAGCTGTTGAAACCATTCATCCAGTAATGGGCATCTGGGTTGATTTCATAATTTGGGTATTATAAATTGAGTTGCTATGAACATAGAGTTTGTGGTGTCACTGTAATGTGCTGATTCTAACTCCTCTGGAAAAATACCCAGAAGAGGGATGACTGGATCATATGAAAGGTCTATCTCTAATCTTTTGAGGATTCTCCACACTGCTCTACAGAGTGACTGTACCAGTCTACAGCTCCACTAAAAGTGTGATGGTGTTCCTATCTCCCCACAACTGCTGTGGTATCTGTTATTGTTTCTATTCTTCACCTTTGCCCATCTGACTGGAGTGAGATGAAATAAATCTTAATGTAGTCTTGATTTGCATTTATTTTATTACTAATGATGTATAATACTTTCTCTTATATTCATTGGCTTGCTCACTTTCCTCTGCTGAGAAATTCCTGTTTAGCTCTCTGGCCCATTTATTGACTGGATTGTTTGGTGCTTTTGATATTATGTTTATTGAGTACTTTGTAAATTTCAGATATTAGTCCTCTGTTGGAGGAATCAGAGACCATGATTATCACCAATCTGTAGATTCTCTCCTGACAGTTTAACCAATTTCTTGTCTGAGAAAAAGCTTTTTAATTTAATGACATCCCACTCATTAATTCTTGACTTTAATTCTTTTGCAGAGCGAAATAAGCCAAACATCGAGACTTAAGGTTTGAATTTTTTCTTTTATTTGTGTAAGCTACAGTAAAACCAAGGATAGAGTGAAAGATGAATTTATTTTCTAGACACACCAAATTTGCAGTATCACCAATTCGAAACTACACCTATGGTAGGGGACCTGAGAGGGAGAGAAGACAGGGAGGGAGGAGACTAAGGGAAAGTGGGGGTTTTTAATTCTGCATGGTACGCTTGACTCCACTGAGAACTAAATTGTACTCATACAGGCATTTAAATCTTGAAAATTCAAAAATTTATATATATATATGTGTATATATATATATATATACACATTTATATGTGTAACAGGGGTATTACACTGGAGAAAGTCATTGCCAATTCCCTTATGCTGGAGTGTTGGTCCTAATTTTTCTTCTAGCAATTGTATGGTAGCTGGTTTAATTCCTAATTACTTGATCACATTTAGATTGGATTTTTGTGCAAGGTGAGAGATAAGGATCTAATTTCAATATTCTGCAAGTGGCTGTCCAGTTTGTCCACCATCATTTGTTGAATGGGCTATCTCTTAAAAAATTGCAGAATATGCCATTGCCAAATGTTCAGAGTTGATTAGTAATGCAGTCAGACTAAGCCAAATCTGGCTGTTTGGTTTGAATTTTTGCTTTATAGTGGAAGGATTAATTCAAGAGGAAAATGCTTATCTATCTTCCTCAGTGCATAATGGCACATGTGGAATTGAAGCATGTCCTTTGTAAATTACAAACCTCATGGAATGGAGAACCTTTGACTTACAAGTGAATATATTAAATCTTCCTCTCCCCTCCAATAACAAAACAGCCTTAAATTATAATTGCATTAGTGGTTGCTGGGATCGGGGAGGAGGGAATGAAGAGTGGTTGCAAACAGTTGACAGGTTTCTTCTTGAGGTGATGAAGATATTCTGGAGTTAGTGGTGATGGCTGCACAGTCTTTATACACTATAAAATAGGGAATTGTAAATTTTAAAGGGATGAATTTAAAATGATTAATGGATTCTCATGATATGTAAAGGATATATCTCAGTTTTTAAAAAGGGAACTTAAAGAGAATGAGTTATTCTACATGTGAAGAAATCCTGTGTATGCCAGAAAACATGGTCCAGGTTCCACAACC
>PVKS010040018.1:0-16948 GCA_004027875.1 Aplodontia rufa | reverse complement strand
CCTTCTCGTGTAAAAATTCATGCATGTTGAGGTTATTATTAGCTTGGCCATCTATCATACTGTATCTGGTTGAATTCTAGCTTCCACAAATGAGAGAAAACATTTGGCCCTTGAGTCTCTGAGTTTGGGATATTTCACTTAGCATAATTTTTTCCATCTCTATCCATTTGGCTGCAAATGCCATGATACGTTTTCACTAATAGCTGAGTAGAATTCCATTGCATATATATATATGTACCACAGTTTTTGAATCTACTTGTCAAATGAGGGGCATCTGGGTTGGTTCCATCATCTAGCAATAGTAAATTGAGCTGCTATAAACATTAATGAACCTTTATCTCTACAATATGCCGATTCTAGCTCTTTTGGGAAAATACCTAGGAGTGGGATAGCTGGGTCATAAGGTGGTTCCTGCCCTAAGTTTTTGAGGAGTCTCCACACTGCTTTCCAGAATTACTGAACCAGTTTGCAGTCCCACCAGCAGTGTGACAGTGTTCCTCTTTTCCCACAGCCCCTCCAGCATCTGTCATTGTTCTTATTCTTCATTTTTACCACTCTGACAGGAGTTAGGTGGAATCTCAGTGAAGTTTTGATTTGCGTTACCCTTATTGTAGAGCATGAGATTTTTAATCATGGAAATGCTCAGAAATAATTTAAGGTTACTTCCATATTTCTTCCAAGTTTTCTCTTAATTTTTACTTCTTTTTAATTTTTCTTTTTTTCATCTAGTTTTTGTTTTTTCCCCCACTTAGTTGTATACGTAGTGTTGGAATTGGAACCTGCGTCCTTGCGCATGCCTGGCAAGTGCTGTACTGCTGAGCCACTTGTCCAGCCCCTTACTCTTACCTTTTAAAATTGACTTTTTAAAAGATGTAGTCTAACATGTGAAAGGTGCACTGTGTCACAGCAACTGGGCCCACACAGCTATGGAGCAGCACTGGGCAGGACGTCCTGGACCTCTGCAGCCCCACCCACGGTCTCTCTCTCTACAGTCAGTCTCAGGGCGAAAATGTGAAGTGAAGGAGATTCCAGAAATAAGCAGTGCATATGTGTTAAGTTGCACACTCCTGAGCAGGGTTTGTGAACTCCTGGGACGTGTGTCATCCCTTGGTCCAGCGTAGTGCACTGCTGAGTGGAGAGCATGAACTCCTGGGGCATGTGTCATCCCTTGGTCCAGCGTAGTGCACTGCTGAGTGGAGAGCATGAACTCCTGGGGTGTGTGTCATCCCTTGGTCCAGTGTAGTGCACTGCTGAGCATGTGTGTGAACTCCTGGGGCGTGTGTCATCCCTTGGTCCAGTGTAGCGCACATCTGAGCAGGGTTTGTGAACTCCTGGGGTGTGTGTCATCCCTTGGTCCAGCGTAGTGCACATCTGAGCAGGGTTTGTGAACTCCTGGGACATGTGTCATCCCTTGGTCCAGCTTAGTGCACTCCTGAGCATGGTGTGTGAACTCCTGGGGCGTGTGTCATCCCTTGGTCCAGTGTAGTGCACTGCTGAGTGGAGAGCGTGAACTCCTGGGGTGTGTGTCATCCCTTGGTCTGGTGTAGTGCACTGCTGAGTGGAGAGCGTGAACTCCTGGGGTGTGTGTCATCCCTTGGTCCAGTGTAGTGCACTCCTGAGCAGGGTGTGTGAACTCCTGGGGTGTGTGTCATCCCTTGGTCCAGTGTAGTACACTCCTGAGCAGTGTGTATGAACTCCTGGGGTGTGTGTCATTCCTTGGTCCAGCGTAGTGCACTGCTGAGCAGTGTGTATGAACTCCTGAGGCGTGTGTCATCCCTTGGTCCAGTGTGTCCACACCACGTGCACTGTATGCCCGCTGGTCACTTAGGGAAAGCAGTGCATAGGGGGTCCAGTCTGCCTGCAATGTCAGACATCCCCTGGGGTCTGTCCCAGGTAACGCAGGGGACAGCTGTGCGTTGTTGTGATGAAAACCTTCCTTCTTCCTCCTTGTCCTTACAATCTTGCAGTTATTTCATGGCTCATTAGTACTTTTATTTTTATTTTTAAAGAGAGAAAGGGACAGTGAAAGAGAAAGAGAATCAATTTTATTTAGTTTTTCATGTGGCTTTCCTTGCTCCAACAGTTCTTTGGGTATGTGGGGCTGGGGTTCAGACCTATGTCCTTGTGCTTGCCAGGCAAGTGCTGTAACCGCTGATCCAGTGCTCCAGCCTCACATTAGTACTTTTATTAAAAAAGAGGTAGTGAGGAGAGAGACTGCCTGCAGCGGCCCTGCCCACGGACACTCTGTGGTCACCGTGTTACTGTGCAGTTGGCTCCTAATGCTGTCTGTTTCCCAGAGCTTTCCCTATGTGTCTCTGGACCCTGGCAGATATTGGCCCTCTTTATCAGCTCCTTACCTGCCTTAATCTTCTTAGGAGGTAGCTGCATTGTGCAGGTGTCCCAGCCCAGAGTGCTGGTGTCCTTTTGGTCAGCAGCTGTGCCCTTGAAGATGCGCCACTCTGGTTCTCCGTTGGGTCTGATCAAAGCATCGCAGTGACCTCTGTGGCCCAGGACAGAAAGCAAGGCCCTGTCTGGCCCTGTGACTGTCACCCTGAGGAAGGGTGGCCTTGTCTCTCCCTGCCCCCAGCCTGGAGTGGAGGTGCAGGTCCTGGCCTAGCACAGCCAGCATGTGGGTAGCACTGAGACAGAAGGCATCCAGGCTTCTGACCAGGGCAGCATGGTGCTTGTCATGTTGTGGTGGCACTAAGGGCGATAACTGATAGAGTCAGAGGGAAAGTGAGCATGGGCTTTCCTGTCATCGCAGCTGGGAGACCACCACCAGCAGGCCATTACACTGGACGCGGGGGCACTCACCCTCCCTGGCTTGGGTGCTTCCACCACCAGCAGGCCAGCCATGCACACTGCACACAGGGATGCTCACCCTCCCTGGCTGGGGTGCTTCCACCACCAGCAGCCAGCCGTGCACACTGGTCGTGGGGGTGCTCACCCTCCCTGTCTGGGGTGCTCCCACCACCAGCAGGCCAGTGTGTACACTGGACGTGGGGGTTCACCCTCCCTGGCTGGGGTGCTCCCACCACCAGCAGACCAGCCATGTACACTGGACGTGGGGGCTTACCCTCCCTGGCTGGGGTGCTCCCACCACCAGCAGACCAGCCATGTACACTGGACGTGGGGGCTCACCCTCCCTGGCTGGGGTGCTCCCACCACCAGCAGACCAGCCATGCACACTGGACGTGGGGGCGCTCACCCTCCCTGGCTGGGGTGCTCCCACCACCAGCAGACCACCCGTGTACACTGGACATGGGAGTGCTCACCCTCCCTGGCTGGGGTGCTCCCACCACCAGCAGACCACCCGTGTACACTGGACGTGGGGGCTCACCCTCCCTGGCTGGGGTGCTTCCACCACCAGCAGACCACCCGTGTACACTGGACGTGGGGGCTCACCCTCCCTGGCTGGGGTGCTCCCACCACCAGCAGGCCAGCCATGCACACTGCACACAGGGATGCTCACCCTCCCTGGCTGGGGTGCTTCCACCACCAGCAGACCACCCGTGTACACTGGACGTGGGGGTGCTCACCCTCCCTGGCTGGGGTGCTTCCACCACCAGCAGCCAGCTGTGCACACTGGTCGTGGGGGCGCTCACCCTCCCTGTCTGGGGTGCTCCCACTACCAGCAGGCCAGTGTGTACACTGGACGTGGGGGCTCACCCTCCCTGGCTGGGGTGCTCCCACCACCAGCAGACCAGCCATGTACACTGGACGTGGGGGCTCACCCTCCCTGGCTGGGGTGCTCCCACCACCAGCAGACCAGCCATGCACACTGGATGTGGGGGCGCTCACCCTCCCTGGCTGGCGTGCTTCCTCCACCTGGCCAGCACAATGCATGCAGGGGCGCTCACCCTCCCTGGCTGGCGTGCTTCCCCATGTTCTGATTCCACGGTGTTCTTTTTCAGTGGTGATCAAGGCAGCAGAGGAGGCAGTGCCCTTGCCCGCTGGGCTGCAGACCCTGCCAACACGGCGTGGATGGAGAGTGAGTACCCTGACCCCGGGCCCGGGCCTCTCTCTCTGGTCAGATGGGAGGCCTAAAAGCACTCACTTAAGTGCCCAAGGGAGCTGAGTGTGTAGAAGTCTCCCCTCCAGGCCCTTCCTTTCCTCTAGCCGAGGCACTCACCTCCCCCACTGCTCCTCTCTCAGGCAGATTTTGGTTCTGCCCTTAATTAGGTGGGGAACTAATGTGTCAGCCGCTCACTGCTGAGGTGGCAGGGCCTGCAGCAGTTAATCCAGCCCACAGCCAGATTGCGATTCTGCATGTGCTTAAGAGGCGATATTTTGAGCTAGATTGCTTTGTTTTTTATTTTTGAGAAGTAAGATTGATCGCTCTCTAGTTCTGTGCTTCATGACCCAGAGCCCCTGACGCCGGTGCACCTGTCCTGTGCATTGGCTCAGAGCAGATGTCTACAGCTGCCTCTGAACCTCACCTCCTGTAAAGCCTCTCTCTGGCTTCAGCTATGACATTTCAGAACGTGGGTCCTGGCGTAAGTAGCTGGTTGTGCTAGGTGCTGTTGAGTTAGGATCATGACAGAATTAAACTGTCATCTAGTGCTTAAATTTGTCTCAGTTTCTCCTGTTACTCACTTTTATGGTCCAGTTAGTAAGAATCCCTATAGGAGACACTAAGTTCTATGACCAGCAGTCCCTCAGCCCTGTGTCCTGAGGGGGCAGTGTTGCAGTGACTGTCACTGCATAACATCAGTGGGAGGAATGGAGCTCTGGTCACCTGGAACTCGCCAGTGGCTTTGCTGTTCCCCAAGCTGAGGGACCGTGATGGCCAGGTGTTGGTGGAGCTTCAGCTCCTGGGCAGCAAGCAGTTGTCCCAGTGGTTTCCATGTGTGGGTTCACTGACAGATGACTTCCAGACACTCATTCTGAAGGACCTTTGATGAGCCACACAGGGCGTGAGGATCCCTGCTGCTCCGAACTCACAGGGCGTGAGGGCCCCTGCTGCTCTGGTGGGGTCTCCCACTGCAGCTTTGCCTGTGTTGTACGCTCCTGGAGGCAAGGAGCACCTGCATCACGTTGAGCAAGGAGCTCACACCTGCCCGCCTGACATCTTGCTCCCGGGTGAGAAGCACAGAGCTTTGGAGCCACCAGTTCATCTCAGTGGCTGCCTGTTGCCTGTGACACCAGTGGTTCTCCCTTTACTTCTGAAACTCAGAATAGCACCTTTGTACTTCCAGTACATCAGAACACTTGGACTTGACACACTCAAAATGTTTGTGAGAGTGAAACAGAGGAGTGTGAATGAACACAAGTCGTAGGACAGATTGGCTTGTTGGTGACAACCTGACCACAGAGTGGCATCTCTCATCCAGGATGTTCTGCCCGAGTGGCCGTGCTTGTCCTCTGGCAAGTGTGGCATCTCAGTGGCCATGTGAAGTTCCAGTTTCTCCCGGTTGGTCCTGGTTGGTTTTTAAAGCTCCTTTCTTTGCATTTCAGATCCAGAGGAGGCGATTTATGATGATGTTCCCAGGGAAAATTCAGACTCTGAGCCAGGTTTGCACCTTCTGCCACTGAGTTCAGTGGACTTTACCTCTGGCTGCACGAGTGACTGTTGTGTGTGTGCATCACCCGGGGGCTCAGGGCGTGCGTGTACTGGGAAAGCAGCAGAGTGCCCAACACCTGGAGGTGGCAGGGCGAGGTGGCAGGGTGCGGGGTCAGCAGCTCTCCAGAGCTGGTGCCTTTGAGAGGACAAAGGCCTCTGGGACACAGACTGGGAGCTAGAGCCCTCATAGACCCTGGCGACATGGCTGGGGTGAGTGTAGAAGTGAGACTGTTGGATTTTAACCATATATAGAGCCGTGGAGATGACAGTTTCTGAATGTGTGTATTTCCAAATGTGAAATGTTTCTAAAATTACTTAGTATGCCTCAAAGAAAATATTAAAAAATGCCAGAGAATTGGCGTTCAGGTCTCATTCCCTGGTAACAACTCAATAAAATCAGTAAAAAACACAAACATCTGAAAATTAAAACACACTACTGTGTAACTTGTGATTAATTTGAAAACTAGGCAAATCAGAAAATAATCTGACTTGAATAATGTAAAAACTTGTGGGACAGATTTAAAATAACAAAGTTATCAATGTCATAGCATATGTTAGAAAAGGGTCTGAAAGGGATGAGCTTGAATCCAGCTCAGTCACATGAGGGAACAGGAGATGGGTGTGCTGGAGGGGAGCCAAGGGGGCTCGGTCATGTGACGGGACAGGGGATGGGACAGGTGTGCAGGAGAGGAGCCAAGGGGGCTCGGTCACGTGAGGAGCAGGGGTGTGCAGGAGGGGAGCCGAGGGGGCTCGGTCATGTGAGGGGACAGTGGACGGTGTGCAGGAGGGGAGCCAAGGGGGCTCAGTCATGTGAGGGGACAGGGGACAGGACAGGTGTATAGGAGGGGAGCTGAGAGGGCTCGGTCATGTGAGGGGACAGTGGACCGTGTGCAGGAGGGGAGCTGTGGGGCCTTAGTCAGGTGAGGGGTTGGGAGAGAAGAGATCCCAGGGTTGCAGGAAGGGATCCCAGGGAGCTCAGTTGTGGGAGGTGCGGGGGGACAGGGACATGCACCAGGGGAGCAGAGGGTGGAGGATAGTGGCCGGAAGAGAAGGCAACTCAGCTGTGCAATGCCAAGGAGGAAGCGTCCTTGGAAAGTCACAGAAGCAGGCTTGTGCTGCTGGCATCGTCCAGGAGAGAGACAGCAGAGGAGGAGCAGGGAGGGGTGGCTAAGAGGAAGGGGCTGCATGGTGTTTGTGAAAGCCATAGCTGCTACCAGCAACTTACACCCCTTAAGCTGAGATTTTTCTGCAATAGTCAGCTGTGCCTGAGATTGAAAGCTGAGCCTGTGATGATCCAGGACCCCGCATCTGTTGCTGAGCTCATGTGCAGAGTAGCCCCCAGGCCCCAAGGTGCCTGCCTGCTTCACAGGCTGCAGGATCAGGCACAGCAAGTGGCCTAGGGGCCATGCTGTGGAACACAATTCTGAGTTGAAATCTGCAGCAGGCTTGCTGCAGATGGTAGAGGGAAGACAGGTGCAGCATGGTGGAGGGAAGGTGGGTGATGGAGGGAAGGTGGGGTGAAGGCAGGTACAGCATGGTGGAGGGAAGGTGGGTGATGGAGGGAAGGTGGGTGATGGAGGGAAGGTGTGGTGATGGCAGTTGTGCATGGTGGACAACGCAGGAGAAGCTCAAGGGGTCTGTCTGGATGCCTACTGGGATGCCTTCTGGGGTACCTTCTCCTGGCCACCCGTGCATGCTGGGTGTCCAGCCCTGAGCCCCTGGGCTCTGGTGATGGCCGCCCAGGTTTCAGGCTCATGCAGAATGGCTTGGTCAGGGCCCTGCTCTGTGCAGACTACACTGCCCTTCAGAGGCCTGGAGGACACACTTCATGTTTCTAAAGACGTGACTTGAGTCCAGTTGGTGATATGAAGCAGCAGAGATTTTAAAGTGGCAAGGCCATTTCCATGGGATGGAGACGCTGGCTTCTGTGTTGGAGCGTGCGCTCCCCAGGACCCTCTACTCAGGGTTCCCAGTCCAGGTTTACCATGTGAACAACTGAGGAAGCTTGTGCAGTAAATGCAGTAGGAATTCTGATTTATTTCAGTGCATGGAAATGCCACCTTCCTGGTACATTCGTGCTGTCCTTACGGGATAATATAAGCAGAAGTCTTGCTTATGTTTTTCATCTCTGATAAACATCAGCTGAATTCTCAGCCCCCTGTGGCCGTGCGATTGGCAGCTGAGATGAGGAGGACCTTGTTCCAGGAGTCTGAGGAAGGCCTCCTTATCCTCCCCCAGCAGGGCATGTGTTGCCACGCAGTGTTTTTGAGAGGGTGCAGAGCATCTGCTAGGAGGAAGCATGTTCCTGGTGGGCGTCAGGGCTTCACCCTGAAGGAACAGCAGCTCAGCTGATCCATGCCTTCAGGATGTGCATTATGAAATGAAAGGCCTCACCTGCCTTAAAATAAAGCCCATTGTCATTGTATTTGGTGACGTAAATATGATGTCTTCTTTTGTTCTGAAATGATTGATGTGAAGAAGGAGTTTAATACACTTGCAGGTCATTTGTTTTTTTAGACTGGTTTTAGCATAAAAGCACAATTTGCAGTTGAAGTAAGCTTCGTCTGCATGTGTGGGTGCCCAGCATCTCATCTGCCTTGCTCGTCAGTAGCTCATTGTCCCCCTGCATCTAGCCAGCCAGCCCCCACCTGCCTCTGTCTCTGCCACCTGTCTTGCTGTCTGTCTGATCTCTTCACACTCTCTACACTCACATGGAAAGTACAATATTGCCAGCAATTACTTGGTGTAGTTTTGGGGGCATTGACAGACCAGTGGTCCTTTGGGTGCAGATGTGGCTGGGGACCTATCAAAACCTGAAGAGCTGCCCAAGTGGAGGAGGCACTAAGCAGCACCTTTCCACGGAGCATGCTGGGTTGCGTTCCTCCCCTAACTCTAGGTAACGAGTAACGTGATGGCCAAGCTGGTAAGTGCTGCCTCTGCATTCTGATTTCGTCTTGGAATTTGTGCACTCAGATGAAATGATTTATGATGATGTTGAGAACGGAGATGAAGGTGGAAACAGCTCTTTGGAGTATGGATGGAGTTCCAGTGAGTTTGAAAGCTATGAAGAGCAGAGCGATTCAGAATGCAAGAACGGAATCCCCAGGCCCTTCCTGCGCAGCAGCCACAAACAGCAAGTATGTGTGGACTGGGCTGATGACTGTCCCCTCACTGGGAGAATGGGGCCATGGGCCGGGCTGGACAGCTGTCCCCTTGCCAGGCGAATGGAGCTGTGGGATGTGGTGTTCACTCACACAGCACTTACGTGGTTATTTAAGACGGTATTAGTGTGCTGAGATCATGAGGTATCAGGGGATGTCGCTATTTGACTTTGTAAGAGTGCTCTCAGAATGATCAGGACAGTAACCTTGCATGAGCTGTATCACTTAGAAGGTGCTCAGAGGGGCCCACTGTCAGGACTGCTTGGGATAGTGAGTCACCCTTGCGCCTGCTCACCTCTGAGCCAGTGGCCTGACAGGTGTGGCTCTGCCTCCTTCCAGTGAGGTCCTGAGAGCCACTGTCTCCCACGTGAGCAGAAGGTCCTAAAAACAGGATTGTGGAGGGGAAGACGAGGGGGAATCATGCTGCCCAGAATGATCTTTTCCTGAAGGGAGCTTTGATGTTGTGTGGAAAACTTGTGGTTAGGTCCAGGGTTGAAGTTGGAAGCCTCTGTGAGTGAACTGGAAAGTCAGGCAGAAGGAACACGCCACAGCCACCTGGTAGAGCCTCATCCACAGCAAGGCTCTCAGGTGTTCCTGTTGGTGGGGGTCACTTCTGACCAGTGTGGGAGCGTCTGTGGATACTAACGTGTATAGCCACACAAACCCATATGGTCACCAGGCGGGTCACGGGAGGCCCTCATCTGAGGCTGGATGCCTCCCCATGTGGCAGTGGCCCATTGCCAGGTTTCCCACCCACTCCCCAGCGACCCTGTGTGCCTGGTGCAACTCAGTGTTGCTGCAGCTGGCAAGTTACAGGGCTTGGCTTGGAACTGCCGTGTTCTCTGAACTTGGGTCATGGTGTGACCAGGGATGCATTTGTGTGCTGTGGCCAGCTCGACTGCTCAGTCTGAGCCCTTCCAGGCTCCAAGTCCTGTTCTGCACCAGGGTCACTGACTAGGCTGTGGCCAGCAGGTGAGGCTGTGTTCACGGCCTGCGGCAGCATAACTGGGCAACAGCTGGCCTGGCACGGCTGTCAGACCCCTCAAGAGCAGCTTCACAGCTGCAGGTTTCGAGGGCAACGTGGCACGTACCATCCTCCTGGCTGACTTGGCAGCTGGGCTGGTTGGGCCATGGGTGGCTGTTCTGTCCACCCTGCCCTCCCAGGGGGACCATGTTCCCATACAAGCCCTTGAAACACTGGCAAGGGTGTCAGTGAGGGTGCCGACAGTTCTGCAGCCGTTCCCTGCTTGGAGGAGCGTGAGAAGCTGGCCCAGACCTGGCCTGTGAGTGCAGCACCAGGTGGGTGCCTCAGACTGAAGAGTCAGCAGCAGCCTCACGTTTCCCAGACACGGCTGGCTGAAAGCGTCCGTTCTTGTTGACCGGGGGACCACAGGGTTGTGTGCAGTTAAGACACTGGTCGGCTCAGGAGGGACGTCCAGGAGACCCCAGCCCCACTGTCAGGGAGAGGCCAGGGTTGGGGAGGTGGCCCTGAATGCAGGTGTGCCCTGTGTGTGCTGCGCAGACCCTAGCTCTTGCTAGGTGCTGACAGCTGTGGTGTTTACCGCCTTGGTGGCCCGGCTGGGACAGGAACCCTGGCATCTCAGGCATACAGGCATTTCTCTCTCCCTTTGGTGGGGCTGCTGCGGGGCCCCACGCGGTCAGAGCTTTGCGCCCGGCCGAGAGGCCTGCGTCCTTCACCCTGGGCCTTCCTCTGGTGCCAGCGGGCCTGTTTTGAAGATTGTCTCTTTATGCCATAGCTCTCTCATGACCTCACCCGTCTAAAGGCGCACTGTGAGGAGAAGGTGAGAGACTTGGTGGCCAGCACAATGGGAGCCGTGGAGGCGCGGCAGCTGCGGCACAGGCGCCAGCGCAAGGTAGTGTGGCTGCTCACCAAACATGGGAGCAGTGCCTCCCGGGCACTCGCGCTGGAGCAGTGGTGCTTAGGACAGGGTCACGATTCCAGACCCACGCTCGCTCTCTCACGAGCCTATGCGGAACTCTCCAGAAGCCCCAAAATGCGTGGTCTCAGCCCATGGAGCATAGAGTCCGCAGTGTCTGAGGGAAGCATTTCCTCAAAGGCAAAGCATCGCCCTCATTGTTTTGGAAAACATGGTAATTTTCCACAAGATGACATGTAACGGGTTTATCTCTTAAATGAAAATTTAATCAAGATATTCAAAGTTTCTGTTAGTTTTAATTTCTAGAACCCAGAGTCTTATAGATTTTTAAGGGCTGGGATGTAGCTCAGTGGTAGAGCACATGCTTAGCCCACATGAGGCCCTGGATTCCCTTGCCAGCACCATAAAAAATACTAGTAATAACAGCTTTTGGGAGAGTACAGGGTGGCTCCTAGGCCAAAACCTTTGAGAAGTGCTGGGTGTGTGTGTCACGAAGGTCAGCTCTGATGTTTTAAAGGGACACTGTCAAGTAAGTCCCCTCCGATGGGTCTCCATCCCTTGATATGAAGTCGCTTTTACACCTTGAATGGCACCTGTCTGAGGGGAGACTCCTTCTGGAGCTAGGGGGCAGGTCTGTGGGATAACGAGGCATCTCCAGGATTTCCTGGGTACCCCGAGCCCTGCAGGAAGCCAGCTCAACCGAGCTTGGCATCACGTTGCCAGCAGCGTGCATCAGGCGCAGGAGATGGGACAGGTGCTGGAGCGTGAGCCACAAGAGCATTCCGGAAGAAGAACATCATGCCCAGCCAGGAGGCCTGGCCCAGCCAAGTCGCTTTGCCCCGCAGAGTGGGGCCCTCCTGTCCGCCCACCTCTCTGGGGCTGGGAAGGAGCAGAACCGGGCAGGGTGTGGGGGAACAGCATTGGTGCTGCAGTGAGCTCCAGCCCCTGGGCTGAGGGCAGAGGGCGGAGTGAGGCACCACTAGGACGCATCTGCCAGCATGTTGTGTGTGGGTCCAGTGTCGAAGCTGTCGGGCAGTGGGGGTGAGAACAGCCTTGTTTTGATGGGTTTAGAGAATGTGGGCTGGAAGTTGGAGTCTGGCTGCCCAGTGGGAGTGTATCAAAGATTCAGTTTGAGCTGTGTTGAGTGGTAGCCATGGGGACATCCTTAGGAAGGTAGCATTAAGACCTTGGAGAGAAACAGTTAGGGCTGGTGTCATGTTGTTTCGTGCTCGAGAGTGGCCAGCTCATAGGGTGTGCTTCCCACGTGAGGTGGCAGAGGGTGTGGGCTGTGGGACTGTGTGCAGGTGCACTAGCTCCTCTGGCTTGGAAGTGTGTTGTTGGGTCTCCTAACGGGCCACTTGGGTTTCCTCTGAAAGTAGGTGCTCGGGGTATGCTGACCAGCCCTTCCAATGTGAGGTGTTAGGAACAGAGCAAGTAGGCTCTTGAGTGCTGGTGGCTGTCAGTCTTGGGGGATGCTGTCCGAGTTACCGTCTGGGGAGTAGTTACAGCTGCTTGGCTCTCAGGCTGCTTTTCCCTGCGTGTCTCCGGCCACCTGACCCCCTTGCCTTTGGCTGCCTGTTCTGGGTGGGGTCTAGTGACCATTAAAGAGGCCCCACTAAGCAGCTGGCCATGCCTGTATGCAGACACGTCAGGAGGGCCTCTGGAGAACATGAGAGGTCATGTCAGAGCCGCGAGAGCCTGCAGTTAACCATTCTGATGTTTGGTGCCGGGAGTGTTGGCAGGCGATGGCTGCTGGACTTCAGTGCCAGTTTCCTCTTGGAGCTCTGTGTGTCTGTGAGTGAAGGTGGTAGAAGAAAGATGCTTTCTAGCGCAGCAGGGAACTTCAACCACAGCAGGGAAGGGCTGTGTCTGAAGTTTCTTTTGACCTTTTTAAATTAAAAATAAATAAATAAATAAAAAGTAGTCAAAACCCACACACCCACACATACGTATAATAACCAAGAAAGGTCTCCCAAATTGGACCCCTTTTAGGTGATGCTTCAAGTGCAAACTACTTGACAGTATTCTTTTAAAATGAGCTGAATGACAGGTAGATCTCATCTGCTGGCCTCCTTCTCATGCACTCCCCTCTCCCCACAGATGCAGAAGCTCATGAAGGCTGCCAGGGAGGGCACCAGGGACGGGCTCGAGAGGACAAGAGCTGCTGTGAAGAGGGGCCGCTCCTTCATGAGGACCAAGTCCCTCATTTCTCAAGGTCAGGACTCCTAGCTCATGCCATGCGTGACCCAGGCTCCAGGGCCCCCACAGTCCTGGAGTGTGCTCGGGTCCCAGAGCTGGCCCTCCTTACAGGAAGGGTTTCGGTTAGCTCAGCTGACCCCCGCTCCCCCTCCCAAGTGGAGTCATGACTCGCACCATTAGGCTTAGGGTCCCTAAGTCACCATGATGTGAGTGAGAATCAGGGCAAAATTTATAAAGGGAGCGCACACAATAAGTCGCAGAAAATTAAAGGAGCCCTCTAGATAGCTGACCTCTGTGCCGTCCCCTCAGCAGGACCTGTCAGTCCCTGCCCCATCCCACAGCTTCCAGGAACCGTGATCAGTTGCCTAATTGTGAACAGGGTTACGTGGTAGCAATGTTGCTCCCAGAGAGTGTCCCGCAAGGACGAGTCAGAAGTCAAGGGGGCAGTGTTCTAAGTGGGGTTCTAGAAACCTTCCCGCTGCATCTGGATGTTCGCACTTTCCTAAGTTTCGCCAGGGTGCCCTGGATGTGGGTCTGGGTGTATTGCACACTGACAGCGAGCTGTATGTAGGCCCAGGGTCTCCGAGCATCTGAGGAAGCCCCCCACCTGCAAGCATGGACACAGCAACGTTGGGTTGTGCTGGAGTCCACCTTTGCTCTGGCTGGGATCTGGAAGATGTGTTTTCCCATCTGTCATCTGTATACTTGGTGTGGGTGTGGCATCCCCATGTGTCCTGATCAGCAAGCACTTAGCAGTGAGGCGTCTCTACATGGAATAGCCTCGAAGCCCTGAGTGGAACTGTAGTTAGCTTACTGGGTGGAGGGGCCATTAGGACCCCAGAGGGTCTCGCTGGTGAAGGAGACAGGCAAGTGCATTCTATAGAAATGTGCAGCAAACTCTGCTCCCCAGTAGAGGTGTCAGCAGCAGGCTGGGCACCAAACAAGGGCGGCTATTCTGGAGATGGCCTCTGCATGGCCTCCAGTAGCACACACAGGGTCTTTAGGTGCAGCAGCTGGGTTGAGGCCACATCCTGTGGGTTTCTGCCTCACAGTGAAGTCTGCTGCTATCTAGCTGGGTCCTGGATGCTGGGAGTGGCCCAGACATGTCCACCCTGGACCCTACCCAGCCCTGGCCAGTATCTGCAGGCTGGCAAGACCCCCAGGGACAAATGCAGGCTCTGGTTTAGGGCATGGCTTTTGGAGGCCTGCTGGGGAGCCACAGTACTGAACAAACAAGTTCTTGAATCCTCTGTCTCCATTCCCTGAGCTGTGAAATGAGGGAGTCTTGGTTCTGGGTGTATGCAGAATTACTTGGACGGCTGCATATGAAGGCCGTGTGTCCAGGCCCACCACCCAGCCCGGCGGCCTGCGAGGAAGAGCTCTGGGTGAGTGGGCTATGTGAAGCCCCTCAGACAGTGTCTGTGTGCAGCCAGCGGATGGGGCCTTTGAGTTGGAGAGCTCAGGCTGCTGTCACCTGAAGGTTCCCGCATTCATCTGTCTTGCAGCTATCTTGTGGAGACTCATATTTAAAAATGATTTTAATTTCAGTTTAAACTTACTGGTTTTGGGAAAACTATGCATTTCCATACTTCCAGTCAGAGAACAAGACAAAGTTGAGAAACACAGGAAGTCCCACCTGAGTGTCCACTGACTTCAAGGGTTTGTTCTGAGCCATCCCAGACACCTGCCTGGTTTCTGATCATAGATCATGAAGCCTGAGAAACCAAAACCTTTGTCCTCACGTTACCAACCCAGCTAGCCAAGTGACACTCGTGCCTTTTGAAGCTTAATTTCAAATACTGACACTGTACTTCCTTCATGGGAAGGTATTTTATTTGGGTTGTTAAAATTTCAATTAAATCGTTGCTGGGAAGAAAGAAAGCATAGAAAATGGAAATATCTGCAAGAGATTCCTTTGACAGCTTACTTTACTGTGCTATGTTATAAACACATAATTTGAATGCGTTTTGGTCTTTCCTCAAGATCACAGGTCTTGCCCTGATGAAGAGCAGAATTTATTCATTGACGTTGACTGCAGGCACCCTGAGGCTGTCCTGACGCCAATGCCTGAGGGCTTGTCGCAGCAGCAGGTAGGACCAGCAGGCTGACTCAGGTGCTCTGTACTTGTATGGGCGTGCTAGTAGGAAAACACTTGAATGTTCACCTGCTGCGTGAACATCTGCTGTCCCAACTCCCTGCCCTCTGTCCACTCGGTTGCCACTGCCTGCCCTTGGTCCAGCAACTGGAAAGTTAATGTTGGGCACAGTGGACCCCGCTCTTAGTTGTAGCTTGAGTTCAAGCCATTGTGGTCCTTAAGTATTTTGGAAACCATCCCTGAGTGTAATTGTGGGATGTGGAAATTGCATTCTTTGTAGCATCTATTTGTACTGGTTTGTATTGATACGACACTTTTACAGAGAGCTAGTACCTAAGTTAGTATGTACGTAGGAGCCTACAATTAGAACCGAAATTGAAATTTTCAGAAGCAAATGAAGTAGTCTGCATGTCTTAGAATCTGACAGTCAATAGCAAAGGGAGAAAAATCAGTGGTTTCTATGTGACTATCTTTGGGTAAAGGGAAGAAAGAACTTATCAAACAAGAACAGTGCCCCAGAATTTGAGGGGGCTTAAGGGTAGGGCATAAATTTCTGGATGGGATTTGAGTTCTTTTCCAGTAGGTAGCATGGTGCAGATCATGGAGACTGTGATGGATGGATGGATGGATGGATCAATGCATGATGGATGTATCAATAGATGATGGATGGATAGATGATGGATGGAGCTATAGATGATTAATTGATGGATGATGGATAGATGATGGATTGATAGATGATAAATTCACAGATGATGGATGGACAGATGACAAATGGACAGACAGGGATTGATGATGAATGAGAGATGGATCAGTGTATAGAGAAACAGTGAATAAATATAGATATATATGTAGGTGATAAGTAGTTAGATACACACCATAGACAGATAAAAGAAAACAACATAAAAATGTGAAGTGTTAAGGTCAGTTTTTTTTACAAAATTAAAAAGGATACCCAGGAGCTATTAACAATCATGCCTGAAAGGCAAGCTGACATTTCTGTAGAACTGAAGAGGGAATTGGGGGATTTGAAATTCATGGTAAAAAGAGAAGCACACCAAACCAAGCGGTCTGGCTGCTAGCAGTACCGCGCATGGCGAGGGGAAGAGTGGACGGAACTGGGGGACGGCTGTGGAACAACTGCAACTGGCATTCATCTCCTGCCACCTCCTGGCCTCTGTCAGCCTCCCTTCCACAAAGCAGGACAGCTACCCAGAGGCTGTCTTTCAGCCATGCCCAAAACTGCACTATAATCTAATCTGTCTCCGCCTCTAATCACAGACTGCCTCTTTCACACCTCTCTTGTCACCAGCTGGGAAATGTGACCTGCACTGCTGGCCAGAAGCATTGGCACATACCAGCATGGGAACAAAGAATCTAGCACTTTCTTCTAGGTGGTGCTCCAGCTCACGTACCTCACTGAGCTGGCTGTGTTATAAAAGGGAGAGGGGCGCAGTCGCCTGGCACTGCTCCAGCCTCTGGTGGGGCTCCCTGCTCATTCCACAGGAGAAGTGGATGGACTTGCCCTGCTGTGTCACCACAGTGCAGATGTGTGAAGAAAGGAAATCCCACCCAGGCTGACAGCCCAGTCCACAGGCTGCATGTAGATCAGAGGGTGGGGGGTAGCAAGAGGAGGCCTAGAGAGAAGGATGGGGTCAGCAGGGGTGACAGGATGAACCTTGTGGCCATGGGGACTGCGCTGAAGCAAGACTGGCATTGCTTATGGGGTGTGTGACATGGGAGGACACAGGGAGCAAGGCAGTAGGGACTTAAGGGATGGTGGCAGCTGTGGCTTCTGTGAAACAGATGTGGGCAGTGTGAGGGCGTGTGACTGGGTGGGGAGGGGGTGAGTGGTGTGGAGACTGGGTAGGGAGTGAGGAGTGGTTGGGGCATGGTGTGAGTGGGTGAGTGGTATGGGGAGTGGGTGGGGAGTGAGGAATCAGCGGGGCATGGTGTGAGTGGGCGGGGAGTGGGTGGGGTGAGGGCATGTGAGTGAGTGGGGAGTGGTGAGGGGTGGGGTGAGGAGTGAGTGGGG